>JAKUAN010000139.1:0-17021 GCA_030674715.1 Clavispora phyllophila
CGTTTTCCTCCGCCGCTCCCGCCGTTCTCCTTCCCCCCAACCGCCTCCACCATGGTCTATGACCAGGGCCTAGCCGTGGGCCTCGCCGTGGGAATCCCGTGCTTTGTGGTTCTTTTGGGCGGAAGCGTGCTCTACCTCCGCCGCCGCCGCTCCGATCGCCTTGAGGACGAAGCCTCCGCCATCGACGTCGAGTTGCGAGATAACAACTCCTACACCGAGTTCCACGAGGCGCTCCACCGGCCGTACGGGCCGCCGGTGCCGGCGACGCCCGGCGGCTCGCCAGAAAAGCCGGCGCCGCTGGGCGACGATGCGCAGCTGGCGTCCACGCAGACGCTTTCCGACAAGCCCAAGCCGGTTGCTGGCGATGTTGCCCGCACGCCGCTGGCGTACGATTTCTACGACCAGTTCATCCCCATTCTCGGCGACGGCGAGTTGCAGCCGCCGCAAGTGCCGGCAGACCGCCAGAGCGTGCACAGCGGCCACTCCACGCTGCACTCCACCCCCAGCCACGACACGCTGGCGCGGTCGCTCGACAACTTGGCCAAGCAGCTCCAGGCGCCGTTTTTCGACAAGCTCCCGCCGGCTGCGGCGTTGAAGCAGCCGCTGGCACCGGCGCCGGCGCCGGGCACGGCGGCGTCGAAGCAGTCGCTGGTCACGGTGGCGTCGAAGCAGTCGCCGGCCACGGCCGCGCTGCTGTCGGACATGGTGCACAATGTGATGTTTGACCGCGTGGGCATCAATGACAACTACGTGGCGGACGAGCTGCCGCGCCACCGCCACGCGTACTACGATTTGCTGCGGTGAGGAGAGGCGAGAGAACCAAGATATCAACCATTCGGATGAGCACAGATCTACAGCAGGATGTCTTTTCGCTGTGGCATCTGCAATACACTGCTCGCTCTGCTGCCAGAAGTGGGTTTAGATTGGGCACAGAAATCAACAGACCATAGCCAATAAAGTGATATAGGAGGATGCAGTAGTTGCGGGAAGACCAGCTTCTCCAGGACTCGTAGCACAAGCCTTTGGGGTGGCATGGGTGATTTCGCATTTCCAAGATGTGGCCATATCTTGATCTTGGGAGAACCGGGTATGCATCGACTGGGTCCCAGCTATTATATGCGCGCTATTCACATTCGCCTTTTCGCAGTCTGGATTCACTTCACCTTTTTGGTATTCGCTTCTTCTTGGTATTCAGTTCACCTTCTTGATGCCACTCACCGTTGATTGGCTGTTCGCTTGTAGAATTAGCATGATCTCTCCAAAGGATACGCCTGTGAGGCCTTCTGCTCCTACTCCAATGCCACTTACAGTGCCTACGTAACTGATTCTCGGTAAGACTAGCGCGCAATCTCGACGATACACTCCACCACCTACCACCACTACTACTACCACTACCCACCACTGCTTCACCGCTACCCAAAACTGCTTCTCAGTACCCCACCACTTCTCAGTACCCCACCACCGCAGTGCAACCACTTCACTGGCCTATCATCAACTCTCTCATTCGGATCGCCTCAGCGTATTCTCATGTTCCGCTCCACCATACCCTTCCTCTTCCCCAGAGTGGGAACTCGCCGCTTCCCCACTGCGGGAACTCGCCACTTCCCCACTGCGGGAACTCGCCACTTCCCAACTGCGGGAATTCGCCACTACTCCACCTACCGCCGCTTTGAAAATACTCGCGCGCCGTTCTCGTTGCTGCTTCTCCGCAACAAGTACGTACTCTACTTTGGCGGCGCATGCGTGGCGTTCTACCTCTACAACATCGACCAGGCGCCGTTCACCGGCCGTCTCCGCTTTCTTTGGATCCCGTACTGGCTCGAGCGCAAAATCGGAGACTACTCGTACTCGCAGATCTTGGGCCAGTACCGCCACCAGTTGGCGCCGGAAAACGACCCCACCTACAAGCGGATCCGCCACGTGATGGACCGGTTGTTGGCGGCGGCGGTGGACAACACCCCGGACCCGCAGCAGGCGCAGCACTTGAAGCTGTTGCAGTGGCACATCCACGTGATCTACGCCCCCAACGACCCGCCCAACGCCTTCATTCTTCCCAACGGCAAGATCTTTGTGTTTCTGTCGATTCTCCCCATCTGCCGCGATGACGACGGCTTGGCCACGGTCTTGTCGCACGAGCTCTCGCACCAGTTGGCCCACCACCTGCTGGAGCAGTTGAGCAAGCAGCCGATCTACATCATGCTCTCGTCGCTCTTGTACATGGCTACAGGCATCCTGTGGTTCAACGACCTCTTGGTCGCCGGCTTGCTCCAGATGCCAGCGTCGCGCGAAATGGAGCTGGAAGCAGACCGCATCGGGTGCGAGTTGATGGCTCGCCTGTGTTTCGACGTGCGGTCCGCCGTGGTGTTCTGGCAGCGCATGGATGAGTGGGAATACAGGGCGCCTGCTCGCGCCGGCCGTTTCGCCGAGTTTCTTTCGACCCACCCCAACACCACCAAGCGCATTGCCGATATCCGGTCGTGGATGCCGGGGTTGATGGAGATCCGCGAGGCGTCGGACTGCTATATGGGTGCTTTTGAGCAGATGCAGCGCAACTTTTTTGGCGGCAGGAGGTAGGCTCTGATCGGCAGTACTACAGACTGGGGCTACGAGATGCCAAAGTAGTTGAGAGCTGGTTGCTCGCATATAGACGAAATAGACTCTTATTTATTGTGGCCACGGCACTGGCTGTTCTGACATTAGCACAGTGTAAGTTCAACGTTCTCTTGAAACCGTCTGTTCCTACGTATTCTCTCTATCACATCCTCAGCACTCTGCATCCTATGATCTATGTACATATTAATTTTGACTGTCCGTCTTCCCCCTCTCGTGCAACTTGCTGCTCATTATCCCCCCACCCAAGCTTCCAAACCCTTCAGCCTTGCCAAAAAAACCGTACGGCGTGAGATCAATCCAGATCTTGTAGTCCGTATACTCCGTTTTTTCTTCTGCGGCTTCAGGCTGCGGTACCTGTAGCAACGAAATCTCCGCAACCCCCAAGCGACGACGCAGCTGGAGGTTTTTCGACGAGTAGTACGGAACCGAGCAACGCACAAACTCCACCACCGCCGCCATTCCGTCGGAATCCACTACATCCGCCTGCAGAGACACAAACGTCTCGAAAGACGCTCCCATGTGCACGGCAACCTGCTTGTTTTCGTCCAAAAGAGCTCGTGTCACAGCCGTCTCCAACCCGTCCTGCTCCTGTGTCGCCACGTAGTCGACCACCCTGTTTTCCACCATCTGCACAATCTGCTCTTGGAAGTGCTCATACTGGTTCTCGATGCCCCGCACGGCAGTGGCAAGATCCTCTTCGTTGTAGGCCCACACTCGGACCTTTGCATCGTCGTCAGCCCATCCAGAAGCTTCTTTGGGCCGCACCACATCCAACAGCCGGATGTAGTTGCCATGGTTGATTCGCCGGACCACAAAGTAGCCAGCCACCGCCACTGGCGGAGCAACAGTGATTAGGGTGTTGGGATGCACGTGGCTGATGGTAGTAGCAGCCGTCAAAATGCCTCCGAAGTACTTGGCGGTTGGCGGCATGTGGTGATGCCACATTAGCGACGCCGGGTTTTTTAGCCCGGAGTAGCTCTTTATCGGCGCAGAGGAGACGTTCCGGACACCCACACAAGGGAAGAGATCACGTGAAAGCGCACCTGCGCGCGAGCGGAACATCATGCGGCGCTGAAGCAGTATGTTCTCCACAATCCGGAGAAGAGGTGAAGTCGTAGATGTAGTACTGCAGAAAGTGCTGCTTCGTGGTGACAACGCCTCGACTGGTTGGCCGGAAAGAGAAAGGAGAGGGAATTGATAGGCAAGTACGGGGATTTTTCTACGTCTCAATTCTAGCCTACCCCTCTTTTTTTTTTTTCTTCATTTCTCCCACCGTTGACTCGAGCAGTGGCTACCGAAGACGATGGTACGTGTGCATATAACATGGCTTACTGCAGATAAGCCGATAGTACAAGATGGCATAAGCTCTTCTCCAAGTTTATCTCTCGACAACTTCCCCCATTTTCCCGTTTCTCGCGCCAAATACCCCATATATCTTTTACAGATGGGAAAAGCAGATTTCGGGTCCGCAAAATTCCAGGCCAAACAGCTCAAAGCGTCCGGGCTACAGAGACTACGGTACTATTGCCAACTTTGCCAAAAACAGTGCCGAGACGCCAACGGCTTCAAGAACCATCTTCTGTCTCCATCTCATACAGGCCGGATTTCCAATCTTAGTAAAGACGGAAAGGCCGCATCGGTGGTGGAAGGATTTCTGGCTCAGTTTGAGAGGGAGTTTATGCGTCTATTACGTATCAACCACGGCACCAAGAAAATCAACGCCAACAAGTTTTACCAGGAGTATATCTTAAATGACAGGGACCACGTGCATATGAATGCCACCAAATGGACTTCATTAACCTCGTTCGTGCGTCATCTAGGGCGGCAAGGAAAACTCAGAGTGGAGATTCCCGATGAAGATGATGAATTCAACTTGGTGATTCGATTGCCCGATACCACTGCACCCGCCAAGCAAAACAAAGCCGAGGCAGACGAGGAACGGTCAATGAAGTTCATCCAGCAGCAGATTGAGCGTGGAAAAGAATTGGAAGAGAAACAGAGCCTTCACAAGGACGGCGCCGGTTTACAAGACAACAAAGAAACGAATGCAAGTAATGTTACGGATAATGTGACTAAGTCCAGTGTGCCGATTAAGCTTTCGCTCAAGGGTCTTGCAGCAAAAAAGCGTACGGCAACTCTGGTGTTTGCCAATGACAGCGACAGTGAATCTTAGCTACACCCGCTCGTAGCATAAGACGTACACGTCGCGCGAGTGAACCTTATTTGCGCTCACACCCTGGTTCCCGTACGGCACGTTTATGCGTACATGGTCATCGTCAAATGAGCACCAAACCGGTGGAGAAGTATCATCGGCTGCCATGCGGGGGCTTTTTTTGACAATACTGGTGTAGTGGCCACCGTTGAGATTTCCATAATGATTTACTAGTCCACGAAGCACATACGTGATTTCGTGGTCATTGCGATTGAACAGGAGTCGCAATGGATATGCGATATCTGTGTCAAGCTTGTTAGTCAAGTTGAACATGTGAAAACGCGACAAATGAATGAACAACACTGGCGGCAACTTAATGAAGCTCAACTGCTTGATGGAAATCGTACTAGCATTTGCTACTGTTGTCGATAGGGTCTTTTTTGATGGAGATTTGCTCCTTTTTGAGAAGCGGAATAATCCTCTCTTTTGTTCAAAAACAACATCCATCGGATTTTCTTTTGTATCCTCTGTCTTGTTGCACTTGGGACATTTCCATGCATTTTCTCCGCTGAGAACTTCATCTTGGGTATAGTAACGCAAGCAATCCGTAAGGTCAACCCCCTCTTTGTTTGTATGCGGAATTGGGAGCGACAAAATTGTGAACGGGCTGTAGCTAATGGAGCTGAATCCACACTTGTTGCAAATGAGTTTGTTTTGGACATGTCCCTGGCACATGTCATTTATTTGAGACTCGCCCTCGTGTTTAATAAGGCCACGGTACCATTCTAAATATTGCTCGCGGTCGTTTGGGTTAACATCGATGTCCCAAGTGGAAATGTAATCCGTATCAGTATGTGATGATGGTTTACGAGCCAAGTCTTCATGTAGCCTATCCAAGAGGAATATTAGGAATTCTTGTGCATCTTGCTGCTCGTTTGGGATGTTGAAGTCTGGCTTTAGTCTCGTCAAAACTTTCAAGAATTTTGTAGGCGCAATGTTTGCACCTCCATTTGACATGAATGTGGCGACTAAGCTTGCTGTTGATTCTGCTAGAGTGTTCTTCTTATTTGAAGTAAGCCATTCGCGAGTCCGGTAGTAAAAGAGATCGCTGAAGCGCTCTAATCCGACCAAGATTTGGATTGTCAGATTGATATAGCAAGAGGACCCCAAATTCTTGAGCCCACAGACAGCATTGGCATGCATCCATTGTGTTTTGGAGATGCGGTTATCGCCATTGCTCGATGGTCTATGCGCAGCAGCTACCATAGAATATGGTTGGGTTCTCGAGGGTGGCTGAGCTACTTGTCTTTGTTGATCTCCATAAGACCGAGGCACTTGAGGTGGAATTCCGTGAGAATTGTACATACGCAGCTGCGGTACACTGTATTGGGGCACTCCATGTTTCTGATTTGGGTCTTGCCATGAATCCGAAAGTCCCTGTGGTGCTCGAGCAGGAGGGTATGAACGCGTGTTTTGATCCATTTGAGTCAAACTGCGGGTTTGTAAGGATAACCGGGGCGGGTTCATGTTCTGCTCAGAGTAACCGTTGATCATTCCATTAGTTGGGGGAAGAAATCCGTCGGGATCCGTGGGATATGTACGACTTGAAGGAACTGGGGCCATCGATGGGACTGGGGGGAGCGCCCTTGATGGTCCGTTTGAAGATCCGTTTGAGTACGTGCGCACTTCATGCCTAGGAACTGGCGGAGGTGCAAGCAGAGGGGGCTCCATGGATTCTAGTGCATGCAGAGGGGTTTCCTTAGATTCCAGCAGTGACAAAGAAAATCTTCTTGATGTTCTTGTTTCAGAAGAAGCTTCATTTTGGGAGAGTTCTGTTAACAGGGGCACCGGAATGACCGGTTCCACCGGATAAGGGGTTGAGCCCGTATACTTTGAGGCTGATATTTCTGGAAAGCGAGAACTGAAGTCATCAATTTCGTTAATGGAGGTATCGTCCTCAAGAAATCCGACGCTTCCGGGGGAGGGAGGCGCCTTGGACACGGACACTTCTGTTAATCTCTTCTCTGAGATTCCAGTCTCCAAAGGTAGTTGCAATGTTTGTTGACCATCATTCTGAGCCGAATCATCGCCCTGATCTCTCAAATAGACCACATACTCGTCTAACCACCCAAAGAGCTCTTCCGCGTCGAATGTTAGCAATTCCTTCAGTGCCAAGTATTCAAGTACATGCTGACGGGCCTCTTTCAAGCTGATGCTGAAAGCATCCAGCGCGAGGACATTATCTGATCCAAAAAAGTCGTACAAATTCAAGTAGATGACGAAATCAGCGTGATTGTTCTCCATGAACCGCGCAAAGCCCTCAAAGTGCACCAAGATGAAAACAGTGATGAAGTAGCTGAAAATCAAGTATGCCCGCACGTATTGACGCAATCCTCTTTGTGTTCCTCGTAGTTTGACCAGCTTTTCAAATAACTGGGAACAGTAATCGATTAGGTCAAATGCTGACATGGTCGATAACGCCCGATCCATGGAAAGCTCCCGAAACTCATGATCGATTATGCGGTCGATCGATAGCCTCGTGCTATCCCCTGGGATTTCAGAATGCTGCGAAATTGGTGGCATGACAAGTACAAACTGCAATATTCGTGGCTTGCCGTTGATGAAGCTAGTCGAAGTGGAAAATGCGGAGGCAGTGCACGGGCGGAATGAGAGTCGGACTCAAGAAAAAAAAAGCGCTGTTCAATAGGGAGGCGAAACAGAAAGGATTATAACGGGATGAATTCGGAAAAAAGTTGAGAATGACTGGAAAACTCAGATGACGATCTATTATTGGTAACAAGGAATACAAACAGATCTCGGGTAAGCTTGCACCCGGCGAAGTCGTGAGGTACTGCACACTGAGTGGCGCAGGCGATGTTCCTGGCCTTGGTACAGAGAAAGGATGATCTAGGAAGAGGAGAAAGTGACGAGATTTCCGATGTAAGTATTTAAAGTGACAAATAAAACTCTAGGGCTATTTTGGTCCCAGTTGAGAAAATCAAGTCGGAATGGAAGGATCTAAAAGTGGACAAGCCCAGAGAAGCGGAGTCAGGGTCAAATAAAGTGACGGTTCTAGTCCGACTCAAAGGTACCGTCCAAATGACGTGTATCAATTACAGAGAGTATACAAAAGAATTTTTACTAGAGAAATTGTGACAATATCATCGCTAAAGACTACCGCGTCGAGCTGGAATAGAAGAAAAGTAGTTGGTAGGAAATCAATTTCAAGTGGTCACAAAGACGTGTGGGGCGCGGTACACAAACATAACAGACACCCGTACATTTCCATCCAAACATCCATACACCCAAGTACAAACATCCGTCCATCTCTTATAAAACATCCATACACCATAGTACAAACACCCGGACACCTCGCACATCCTGTCTCCAAACCGCCACAGTGTTCATAAGACCTTGGTGGTTTTTTGTGGCTGGAATTTTATTGAGTGTTCTCGGAGAATGCTTATAAATTCAGGGAATATCGGATTTGATGAAAGATATGTGTCTAGAAATGAACGAATATATAGAATTGAAGGAGTGGAGAATTACTCAAGATGATTTTTCTCCTGAAGGGATAAATACCATTACTCTATTAGCTCTCTAATTAGCTCGTAGACCGTTTTAAATATTAATGCTCTAAGGTTTGGCTAGGTAAATAATCACATTAGGATAAGTACCAGTTCTCTGTGTCGAAAATTTCTGCTCGAACGAAAAGTGTTCAAAGTAAATAGTCTTAGGATTTGCCAGCTGATTGTATTTGAAATAAATGTGTTAATGTTTTTTTTAGAAATCAAGCCCCTGAACACTCGACAAAACGTTGCTTACACTCTCGCTTATATATTTCACATATCAAGTAATAAATTCACGTGATCAAAATCTGTGGATATATTCTAAAATAGTATAATCTCCGCTCTGGCATGGTTCTTAGATAATCGTTTACATACGAAAAGAGTATATCGCCTCCTCAGCTGAATAACTGCGGATTTAATTTTAGCGCTATGCATGATTACACTGGCAATTTTGCTCAACTTAGTCATCTCAATCGGAACAAAAATTTATGAGACAAAGAACATTTGGTTCAATTCCTCGACTGAAGTTTATAGCACTGTTTAAAGCTAAGTTTTTCTTTCTACATAAAAATTCGAGCGACAGATTGCGCTATCTTTCATATACTACATGAAGTCTAACTTTAAACGGATGGGTATAGCGCCGTAAAATGCTTATATGACGGACTCTCATAAGCAAACGTCACAAACGCGGAAAATCTCCGCGGCTTACAAAGCCTGACTAAGTTGATACCATCGCAACACCTAAAATGAAAACGCATAAAAGAGAACAAGATTCTGATATTTCATAGCATCATCACTACAAATACAACCTTTACTACAAACACAACACCTTTATCAGAAATGCTTTATAAATTCGTCAGAGAGAGTTTTTTTGGCCGGTTAATCTACCGCGCCTCCGGTCGCAAACTCTTCAACTATGCAGAAGAACAGGCCGATTACGTTCTTCCAGAAAAATATCTCAGAAAGGGAGGCAGTGAATACTCCGTCTACAATTCGGATGAATCGACTGCAGATTCTTCTGCAGCGTCATCTGGCTCATCTTCCACATTACAAGGCGAAGATGATCTCATCATCGTTACTTGGGACGGTGACGACGATCCAGAGAATCCATACAACTGGCCTCTCAAGTACAGAATCTTGTTCATGATGCAAATTGCTTTTTTGACCGCATTTGTCTACATGGGCTCTGCTATTTACACTCCAGGTGTGGAAGAAATCATGGAGAAGATGCAAATCAATGAAACGTTGGCTACATTGCCTTTGACCTTGTTTGTCTTTGGATATGGTATTGGACCCATGGTGTTCTCGCCAATGTCCGAAAACGCTCGTTTTGGCAGGACCAGCATTTACATTGTTACCTTGTTCATATTCTTCATCTTGCAAATTCCCACGGCGTTGGTTAATGACATTGCATCTTTGAGTGTTTTGCGTTTCCTTGCAGGATTTTTTGCCAGTCCATGTTTGGCTACCGGTGGTGCCAGTTTTGGTGATGTGACTGCTTTGCCATACATGCCAGTTGCTATTAGTGCGTGGTCTGTGGCTGCGGTGTGTGCTCCTTCTTTGGGCCCATTGTTTGGATCCATCTTGACAGTCAAGGGTGGCTACCACTGGACTTTCTGGTTTGTGGCCATCACTTCTGGTACTTCGTTCCTTGTTTTGAGCTGGTTGCTTCCAGAGTCTTACGGCAAGACCATTTTGTACAGAAAGGCCGAAAGATTGAGAGCTTTGACTGGAGACATGAGAATCAGTTCTGAAGGACACGTTGAAAACAGCAAAATGGGACCTAGAGATATGGTCATCGATACCTTGTGGCGCCCATTGGAGATCATTATGTTTGAGCCCGTGGTTTTCATTATCAACGTGTACATTGGTCTTGTTTACTCCGTCATGTACCTTTGGTTTGAGGCATTCCCTATTGTGTTCGTTGAGATTCACCAATTCACCTTGGTCGAATTGGGTTTGACATATGTGTCGGTTATGATTGGTATCTTGATCGGTGCTGCGGCGTACATTTCTATTATTTACCACCGGTTCACCAAAAAGCTTTTGAACGGCGGCGAAGTTGAGCCCGAGGTGTTCATTCCTATTGCCATTGGTGGTGCTGTTCTCATGCCTATTGGTATTATTATTTTTGGCTGGACCAGTTCGCCAGATGTCCATTGGATTGGTCCTTTGATTGGAAGTTCCGTCTACGCTTGTGGTGCATTCATAGTTTTCCAGACCCTCTTCAACTACTTGGGTACTTCTTTCTGGAGATACTTGGCGTCTGTGTTTGCGGGTAACGATTTGTTCAGAAGTATTATGGCCGGAGCATTCCCCTTGTTTGCAAGAGCGATGTTCTTGAATTTGCTGACAGAGAAGTACCCTGTGGCCTGGGGTTCGATGATCTTGGCATTCTTGACGATGGCGATGATTGCGATTCCTGTTACTTTCTACTTGAACGGGCCAAGATTGAGAGCTAGATCCAAGTACTCTGGAATGTAGTGGTGCTTTATTTCGCCTTGTACGGCGACGGCTTACGGTATAGATCACACAATAGACAATAATTAATCTAGTCAAAAGTAGGCGATGTTTTATTCGTTGGGCACTAGTGCTTATCTAGGGTATATGCCTGTTTTGCACGGGGATAATTTTGCTCAAAAGATGCGAAAGTAAGTAAATGTGCGCACGAAAACGGATTACTTACTTTGATGCGGGTGCTGGAGAGCAGAAGTTGTGCCACTTTCACTAAGTATGAGGAGAGTCGATTCAAAGTGGTGGCTGACTCTGCAATTTTGGCCACTGACGACGATCTGGGTCACTGGCAGCTCACTAAGAGATGACTGGAAAACAGAGTTGGCGGCAACTATTTTGCAACCAATCCGCCCCATGGTCCCCTTGCGCTCCAATTTGCACCTACGACGGGTTGAATGGAATCGCAACAAACGCAGACGTGTCCAACTCCAGCTGCTCCATGTACCTCTCGCGCGTATACGCGGTGTAAAACCCATATGCATCCATGAGATCCTCGTCGCCCTCCTCGTCGGGAATTTTCTCCGGCTGGGGCGTCACGCTGGAGCTGATACTTGCGTGGTGTAGAGGGTGGTGCTGCGATACTGGCAGAAGCTGGCGAGCGCGGTCCACCTGCGGGTGGCGCGCCTGCCGCGGCCCGCTCAAGTGGCGCATGGTTTCGAAAAAATCGAGGCCCTCCTCGTCATCTTCGATGTCGGCGTGCGCGCGCTTGTGGTCGGGAAGGCCGAATTCGCCCGCGCGCTTGAGGTTGTCGGGCGCGCCGTATTCCTCGCGCTTGATGTTGTCGGGCGCGCCGTATTCTTCGCGCTTGAGATCCTCGGCCGCAGCCACCATCTGCACCGCCTTGGTGAGCGGCGTGAGCAGATTTGACAGCGGCACCGACGGGCTCTTGGCGCGCTCGTCCGCCTCGTTGAGCAACTTGAGCAAGTCGGACTCCTTGCTGGCGGCCTCGTCCTCAAGAAAATCCTTGGGGTAGCTCTTGAATTCCTTGCGCCCCTTGTACTCCTTGTAGTCGGGCGAGTAGCTGCGGATTTCGGGGAACCCCATGGGCTGGGGGTCGCGGGCCAAGTCTCGGAGCTCGTGGCCAAAACGCACCTGCCCTGGGTGAGATTCCTGGTGCTGCCCTGGGTAAGATTCCTGGTGCTGCCTTGGATGTGTCTCCTGGTGCTGCCTTGGATGTAATTCCTGTTGCTGCCTTGGATGTGGTTCCTGGTACTGGAATTCTCGGATATTGCTGTCTCGGCTCTGGGCGAGGCCCTTGTCTTGGTGGTCCTGGTGGTGGTAGTGATGATGGTGGTGGTGGTGGTGGGTGCTGCCCTTGGAGCTTGAGGCTGGAGACGATGCAGAGGAGCTGAGCCGAGGCACCTCAGTAAGCGGAGGCAAGTAATTAAAGTGCTGGAACCGCGTGAGCTCCGGCTCGAACGTTCGTGGCTCGCGCACCATCAGTCTCTCAGCTGTTGTTTGTCGCGCAAACGGCGCCGGCTGGTGGTGGTGATGGATGTGCTGGTGCACGGTGATGGTCATGCCTTGCTCCGCAGCATAGTGCACAAGGAACTGTGCCAACTCTTGCGAGGCAATGGTGGGTGCAGTAGCAGAGTCGGGAACACCTGGCGAGAGCGAGTATCGCCACTCTACTGATGTGTCGTCCGGTGGTCCGCCTGTGCCGGCGTTCATGCTGGCAATAGTAGTCAAGGCGGCACTGGTGGCCTTGGCCCTGTCGACTTTGGACGGCTTGGGCTTGCCGGTTTTGGCTTCTACCTTGTCGGCAGCGGTATCGGATGCACCGCCATCGTCGCTCTCGTCCTCACCTTCGCTCCCGGCCGTGGCCGCCTCACGCCTAGCCATTGCAATCTCCTCCTCCACCACACGGTCTGCACGTCCTCGGGCAACAGCAGTAAGCAAGTTCCGCCAACGATTTCGGCAAGTGAGCGACGGCCGGCCTTCGAGCGCTTTTGCCACAGTACGCCACTTGGTGCCGTTCTTGCGCACCTGCCGGATAAGAAGAAGATCTTCCTCTTCAGTCCAGGCCCGGAGCCGGTCGCGCAGCGCCGGGTCCAACACCTCCATGTATCTCTTGGAACATTGGTGCTCTGTGCGTCCGCAAATGTCCGCAGCCACGAGCTGCCACTGGGCTCCGTGTTTATCGTACAGCGCCAAAAGAAGTTTGTCCTCTTCTGCCAGCCACTTTCCGCGGCGAAGATTGGGGTCCAACAGGCTCAGCCACCTCTTGCGGCAATCTTTGGATTTGCGCAGTCCGGGTGGAAATTCTGCCGCGATCGCATCCCAGTCCACATCCTTGGACTCGAGTGTTTTCCGGGCAAATGCCACAGGGTGGCGCTTTTCGAGCCGCAGCAATAACAACTCGTCCTCGGATTTGGACCAAGGACGGCGGGAGCCACGGCGAAATGTCTGGACCCCAAGCGACTCTGTGAGAGCGAGTGTGTCGATGGGAATGACGGGCTTTTTTCCCCGCAGGCGCTCATCCATTGGGATGTCGGACATGACGTATGAGTTGCGGGAGAAAAATGGGTATGGCTCGGTTGGTGCTCTGCTAGTGTGTTGAGAAATGGTTTGTGACACCCCAAAAACAGCGAATGAGAGGTAATCTGATTGGCTTTGCCTTGATGCGATGAGTCAGATGCAAACGAAATGCGGACGAGTGTGGCAGGCTGAACGGACCAGGGTGAAGTTCTCGGTGTAGATTCTGGTGTCTTCGGAAAATGCTAGGACAGCGTTTTGGCTATGTTCTTGCAGTGGTGGAGATCTTCGGATGGTGATAAGGCCCGAGCGGGGTTTCGCACAGGAGAAAAATGTCTATCCTTGTCTAGTCAAACGTCTATTCTCTAACTGACCAATATCGCAATGGACCAATGAGCAAATCGGTGACGGGATGATGTCGCGGGGTGGATGTCGCCTATCGGTGGAGCTGTCTGTTCCGAGTCGTGGTTCCGAGTCGTGGTTCCGAGTCGATGGGCGCACAGTCAATTCTGCACCTATACACCGTCCTGCCATCGCCCAAAGGGAAGTCGCACGTGCACGCGCCCGCGTGATCTGCGTATACTGCATATCGTGGCCACACCGGCGGCTGGCACCTGGCTCGGTGGTGTCCTCTTTTGTATGGTGATTGCGACAAAGGTGTATATGGGGTTCGGGTTCTCTGATTCAAAACCAGGTTTCTTGACGAAATCTCTTGATCCAATTTCTTGATTTCTTGAGCAAAATTTTTGACCAAGAAGTTTCTAGGCATTCTCATTTTTTCCTCTCAGTTCCCTCGTCCTTCTCTAGCTTACTTCTTCTGTTGACGGATCTTCTTGTTCTCGATCAAACGAAGCAAATTGCGCAACAACATGGAGATGGTCACTTTTCCGATCAGCGGCACGTACAATCCGGCCTTTTGCTTTATGTTGTCTTCAAAGTTCTTCGCGCTGGCAAAGTTGATCACAACCGTACCATTGGACACCACTTCTGAAGGGAACTTGTAGTTTTCCAGAGGAACACCGGTGATGATGACGTCACATGTGGGCGCCACAGACTCGACGGTGTAGCTGTCATCCAACTCCACCACCTTGTGTCTTTGCATCAGCAAGTCGTCACCTCTGGTATATTGCTGCATGTTCTTGATGTCGGCCGAATAAACGGTGGCACCATCGTTGGCTAGTAAAGCGGCCAAAGGACGACCAACAATCTCGGAACGATTGACCACCAAGATCTTCTTACCATAGAGACGGTTTCCATAGGGGAGATGCTTATTGTAAACTGCCAAGTATTCCAAGATCTTGACCATCGCCAAAGGAGTGCATGGCAAGATGGACTTTTGCTCGTTGGTCGGAGCATCCAAAAACCGGACATTGTGGTACAAGTTGTGGTAATACAAAAAGTTCAAACCTTCCACGTCCTTTTCGGGCAGAATGAGCTGCTGGAGGTACTGGTCCTGGTTATCGCCAAACACAGGGAAGTACACCATGATACCGTTGACGCTGTCGTCGTTGTTGGCGGTGATCAAACTGCTCTCCAACTCGTTTTTGTCCACAGTGATTAATTCGTAGGTGAAGCCAAGCAGCTCGCAAGTTTTGCCGGTCCAGTTGGCATACATTTGAGCAGCAGGGTCATCGTTGGCCAAGAAACCCACGAGCTTTGGCTTGAAGTCCAATTTGGACACTTCGGCGGTGATTTCCTCCACAAATGGCTTGGCCACAGTGGAGGCTAAGATGGTTCTTCCTGCTGGTTGAGACATGGCAGTATGATGGGTTCCGTTGAGGAATTAAGATATGGCGATTCAAAAACACAAACGGGGAAGTTTGCAAAAGTGTTCGTGGCCGTGGAGAGGCGTGGGAGATTGGAGCTATATATCACTAATTTATCCTAATTACCACAGTATTGGGCCGGTTGTGCACCTAGCGCATTCGCAGTCAACTCTTGACTTCTTATGCATAGCGCGTCGCTCACAACTGGCCCTGATGACGACTGAGATCAGGTTTCCCCGAAGATAGGTCTTTTTTTTCTTTTTCTAAATCCAACCGATGTCAGTACGTCCAGGATGGATGGGAAATATGCGGCTGGAACACGGCTGGCGCCGGAGGCCGAGGGTAGGAAGAAGCACTGCTGTGCGCACCCGTGCCTCCCGGCTTGTTATCAGTGGCATTTTCGCGCGCTTCTGTGCATAGGCGTGTGCCCCGGCATGCAATTGAAGGCACCAGGTTGCGTAGAGCGGAACCACCGAGAAAATGAAGAGTAGCATGCAAATGACGAAGACGAGAACAATGACGAAGACAATGACAAAATCTTAAAGAGGTATTGTCCAAAGGTAAGAAACTTCACCCCGCAAAACCGCGTCACCGGAGGTGGGCCGCGGCATTCTTGTAGAGACTCTGCCAGATAAAGGCCTCACTAAGCATCAACTCAACGTCCTTCTCCTGCCACGAGGCGGTCGGGGTGTTCTGGAGAAAAAGCAAGATTTCCTGGAAACCCATTGCCCGGAGTTCGGCGCTGAACTTGATCAAGAACGCCGCACACACGTACACGTGGAAGTTGTTGAACCCGAGCGGGGTCTCGCTCAAGTAGGTGTCCCACATGCGGATGATGAGCGGGATGGCAAGCTCGCGCATGAGCAAGCAGTTCATCCAGCGGAACGAGAACTGGAGGAACTCCACGCCCTCGGCGTCCAAGTGCTGGAGGAGCGGCAAGTCGATTTTGGCGATCAAGCTGCGCAAGTCGCGCACCTGGCGGAGAATGCCGGGCTGCTCGTGGATGTAGTTGTCGGTGATGTTGTCCAACAACCGCGAGAGACACCAGTAGGTGTCGGCCTCGATGACGGCGGTGGCGCGGGCCGAGAGAAGACCGGTGTCGAACAGGTCCACGGTGTACAGCTGGAGAAGCGGGTCGCGGGCGAGCCGCTGCTCTGCTTCGTCGGCCGGGTCTAGGATGCCTGCGATGTGCAGCGCCGGGTCGGAGTCGCCGCGCGCGAGCCGCTGCACCTGGCCCAAGTAGTTGGCGACGAAAATCTGGTAGAACGGCGTGCACAAGTCGTTGATGCCTTGCACATAGCCGCTGGCGGGGTGGCGCACGGCCCAGAGAAACAAGATCTTGCGGAGCGACTGCTGGGTGGCGGCGTGTGCGTAGAGCTTGACCTGCGGGTTGGTGCGCTTCACGTCGATGGCGATCTGGTGGTAGAGCTGGCGCGTGGGCGACAGCGTGTCGCGGGGGGACGTCTCGCGCGGCAACTCGCCAAAGCCGTGCGGCGGTGCCACGCTGGCCAACCCGTCGCAGTACTCCTGCCGTTTGCGTGTGAGCGTCAGGCTCTGCCGGCTGCGGTTGGCGGGGAGATAGCCCAAAAGCACCTGCCACGTGACGGCGCGGAGGGATGGCGGCACGCCGTTCCACGCGAGGCGGCGGAGCTCGGCGACGTTGATGCTGGAGTCTTCGGCCAAGACCTTGTGGAACTTGGCCACGCGCGGCGAGACGGTTTGGGAGAGCGTGGTTGGGGGGAGCGTGGTTGGGGGGTTTTGCGCTTGTGAGTTTTGCACTTGTGAGTTCTGCGCTTGGGAGTTTTGCGCTTGTGAGTTTTGCGCTTGCGAGTTTTGCGCTTGCGAGTTTTGTGGGTGTGAGTGTGCGCCCCGGTGCGCCTCGGGCTCTGGCTTCACGTCCGCGTCCCAGTCGTCGTCCAGGTCGGTGTAGGC
>JAKUAN010000140.1:0-16839 GCA_030674715.1 Clavispora phyllophila
CTACGGGTTTGGCACTCTTGGGCCAGGCATTTGGTGCATTTGTTGGTGGTATGATTTCTTCTCGCTGGGGCTGGAGAGCCATTTTCTGGTTTTTGGCTATAGCATCGGGTGCCACTTTTGTGGTGATCTTCTTCTTGCTTCCAGAAACAGGTCCTTCCGTCGTTGGTGTAAGAGCCGATATTTTGCCCAAGAAGTGGACTGCGATTTCTGTTGCACCCATCATGCGTACAAGACTTTTCCGTAACCGCTTGAACGTGAAGAACGACCTTGAATTTGCATTTGATGACGTCAAAATGGCTCCACGCAATAGTAAGGGTCCATTTGCCATTTTTAAAACGTTAAAGATCTTGAAATACCGCCAAGTATACATGACGTTGCTCCCAGCATCTCTATGTTATGCGTTATGGCTTATGATGCTTACCACGTTGTCACATGAACTCACGAGGAATTATGGCTACACTCTTGGTAAAGTCGCGATTGCGTATATTCCCAGCGGGCTTGGGGGATTGGCAGGATCCATTATCATTGGTCGTTTCCTTGATTATTCGTACAAGGTGTACTTGAGAAAGAGCCAGAATAGCGGAACCCGGTTTTCGGTTATTCGCTCTCGGTTGGTGGTCTCGGCCCTCCTGTCAACCCTTTGCGTTATTGCTTCGCTACTTTTCGCCTGGTCTTTACAGTACCACAGTCCGGTAGCTCTTCCAGTGATTGCTTCATGCATTATAGCTTTTGGTGCAATGAACTGGCTTACAATTTCCAGTACGGTCGTGGTTGACTTTAATCCCACTGAAGCTTCCGGCTCCTGCGCTTGCGTCAATTTGACTCGGTGTTGGTGTGCAGCATTATTTGTGGGAATCTTATCCAAGATGGAGCAAATGGGGGTTGGATGGTGCTACACATTGATGGCCATTCTTTGTTCTGTGGCTTCATTTGGACCATTATACTTGTACATAGAAGAGGGCAAGCATATGACCTCGTAGCCTATGGCAGACATTATACACTAATTACTACTAATTCATAATTATTTATTGTCGCATCTAGTTGTAGCCAGTATAATGCCATTATAGTTATAGCCAATTCAGTTGTATTCCCTATGCAAACGTACTCCGTTCGTTGAACCTAAACCAAGTAGAGCTCCCATTTCCCAACCACAGTACCGTGGTACTTGATATCCACGGAACTTTTTGTCCCACCAGGAACAACCACAATCGCTCCGTCGACGCAGAAACGGCGCTCTTCTTCTGGCAAGTCTGCCGACATGGAAAGATGCACTGATTCTCCCTCACTCACTTCTTCGTAAAAGACCTTGGGATTTTCCACATGCCGGCCATTATCATACACCTCCTTCATTATGTCCATGATGTACGAGTCACTGTCTTCGGTCTGAAACCCCACAACATATAAGCTGGAGCTGTGAATATCACCTTTAGGCAGGATTACAAACGTCGGCTCAAATCTCTGGGCCGGGGTGACGACAAAATACGCCAATGGCCCTTCTAGACCTTTGCGCACTTCTCGCTTGTTTCTGATTTCCACACTGCCCCTGTAATGCTGGAGACGGGCTAGATTAGCTCCCGCGGCGATTTTGAACCGGTCAATTCCGTGTTTTCTCATCTCATCCGAGTCACTGTCAGCCACCAAGGATGCATGGAAGGCCCAAGACGCCACTACGATGAAAAGAAGGTGCAGAACGGCCTCTTTGTATCCATCGTGATGATGAATCATCGAATCGGGAGGAAATTCCGCCTGGTATAAATGAAACGGAGCTTTCCGTGTATTGGAGGCGGTAAGCACTCTCCAGACCGCCTCAATTTCATTTTTCGGTCCGTTGGAAAGTGTCAACGCGTTTCCGGTTCCCTCAGGAATGGTGGCAATGTTGATCTGCCCCTTTTGGTTAGCACTTAGGCCATTGACAAATTCTGCCACAGAGGTATCGCCGCCGGCAATAATCACCAAAATTGGTTTTCCATTGGCTTTCAAAGAAGCCGCAAACTCGGCGATGGAGTCACGAGACTTGGTTGCCTCGTAGTGGTGGGCAATAGAAAATGCATCTAAAACAGGTTTGAGAAGACGTCCGTAGGCACCCGATTGTTGGGTACGGACACCAAGACCCGAGCGGACCGAGTCCAAAACGAATATTTCCGAGTTGAACAAAAGCAGCTGTTCTCGGTCGATTGTGTGGGCTCCGGGTGGAGTTTCAGTGATTACGGTAGCGGTTTCCGATTCGAGGGTAACTGAAACCAGCGATACGGGATCGTAAAGCAGAAACATTACAATTGGATTGGAAAAATTTGGGGGAAATAAATAAATCGATAAAATCGATCGAACAGGTGTTGTGGATCGGGTGAAAGGGGGTATAAATAAGCCGCTCCGGCAAACATTTCGATCATAGTGTGGCGCGGTGCGGCTCTTTGACATTATGTAGAGTGGGTCAAAGTCATTCTACTGCAGGAATACGACTACAATTGGTCTTTGCAATGAATTTGCAATTCATATATTATACACTTATCAGCGACGAGAGTACCCTGAGGAAGACCGCAGATTATCATAGTTTTGGTTGCCTTGGTTACCGTATTGATTGTTGCCATATTGGTTACCTTGGTTTCCATACTGGTTGCCTTGGTTACCATACTGGTTACCATGGTTGCCGTGGCGGCTTCCCTGATTTCCATAATGGTTGTTTCCGTATTGGTTACCTTGGTTTCCATAATGACTCTGGCTTCCATACTGGTTGTTTCCGTACTGGTTGTTTCCGTACTGGTTGTTTCCGTACTGGTTGTTTCCGTACTGGTGATTCCCGTACTGGTTGTTTCCATATTGGTTGTTTCCGTATTGGTTGTTTCCGTACTGGTTGTTTCCGTATTGATTTCCTTGGTTGCCGTACTGGTTGTTGCCATGACGGTTACCATACTGGTGTTGGTTTTGATATCCGCGATTGCTGTAACCACCGTTACCATATTGGTTATTGTCGTGGTTTCTTCTTCCACCATACCCTCCTCCATTCTGGTTGCCATAACGGTTATCTTGTCCATATTGATTACGGCCGTTACCATGTGCGTTTGGTTTAGGTCCACCGCGATCTTCGGGGCCCATCTCAATCAATGCTCTATAACCACCACGACGCATAGAAAATGTAAGGAAATCCTTTGTGCCGCTAGGGCCATTGTTGACATAATTGGACACATTTTGGAAGTTGTAATTGGGTCTACCGCGACCAAGCACTGTGAACTTGTCCTGCTCATTAAGAACTTTGTCGTGAGGAATGTATCCGTTCAACAACATCGACTTACCTTGAAACAGCTGGGGAAAGTCGTACCAAGCCTGAAAATAGGCAGAGTTCTGAATATGGGGCATCTCTCCTTCTTTCAACGGGAAAAGCAACTCTCCCTCTGGCGAAAACAGCGTGAAGGGTCTCACTTTGCCTGCCAAGCCCGTCATGTGCGACCCAAACGAAAGCTCCTCGTCATTTTCCAACGCCGTGAGGAACTTCTTGTAGTTCTTGTTCTCGCTGGAAATGAATAATTGAGCTTTTTTGTTTGTGTTTCTCTCGCGCTCAGCGTGTGACAACAATGGGTATTTCGCTCTCACCGCAGTAAGCAACCGCTTCTCTTCGATGAAAGGTAAGAGGGCGATACCCTGCCAGCTCATCTTTGCGCCGTTCATATCGATCTTGAAGTTCTCAGGGTAGAAGTCGATGATTTCACTGTCTGGGTGCGACATCAACTCTCTGAAAACCGCCGGTAATGTGTGACCAGAAGCGGCAGGAAGAACTGCCATAAGCTGCTCGTATGGGTTGAATGGCTCACCCAAGTCGAATTTGATACCCTCTTCTCCGACAATTTCTCTCAAGTCGGTGAAGTCAGCAGCAAAAGGCGCATAGTGGAACGGGAAGTACCATTGCCACGAGGGACAGCCTTGGTAGTAGTAGAGCAACACCCACGATATACCTTCCAAGTAGGAGCGAACCACCTGTTTCCGGATATCGTTGATCTCCTCCGGCGTGCTGACGCCAAACTTGTTCTTGTAGTACCTGTCGCGGTAGCCAGCTTCCCAGTTGCGCACCTTGTCTTCGTCATCGTCATCTGAATCTGCCGGAGTAGACACTTCGCTGTAGGTTCTCTTTTCAGGTGTGGCCTCGGCGGACTCGGGTGTTTTTGTCAGTTCCAGAACCTCGGTCTCCGGCGAATCCACCGCCTGGCCCGATTTTTGCGCCAAAAGTTTCTTGAGCGCAGCCGCAGCATCGGCATTGGCCATGTTGGCCTTAGTGATCACATCCCGGTTGTGCACAATGTCTTTGTTGGACAACTGGGCGTAGCCCTCCACCAATTTGCCCGAAGTGTCCATCAACGGCATGTTTGTGTCGGCAACAACGGGCGCCTTCTCTTTGCCCTTCGAAACGTTCGGTAAGTATTGCTTGCGCAACGCCTTATCCTCTGCCTGTCCCACGCGGCGTCTCTTGTCGTTGTTGGCATAACGGCGTTCCTGGTCGTGTCTCTTCTTGAAGATTTCATCCTCCTTGGTGGCCAACACCCCCAATAGCTGCTCCACACCCTCGTAGTTGAGTTTTCCGTCACAAGTGATGTAGTCTCGAAGCCGCGACACCACCTGCTTCCAGCAGCCAACCAAGATGTCGATACCGTTGTCACGCACACTCAAGGATGGGAAGTGAGGCAAGAAATCGTTACCGACAAAGAAACACATGAACACCCAGTCGTCAATGGCACGCTCCAAGTCCCACTGCATCAGCATGCGCATCTTCAACTCCACCTCCAAGTACTCGCGCAACACATTGACGTGAAGCCACAAGAACGGCTTGCGTGCATCTTGCGCCGCGATGGCATCCTTCTGTTCCTGGGTGATCAGAAGCTGTTCGGCCACCCGCATGCGGCCCCCGCCTCCTTGGGCAAACACGTCTTCACGGAGAACACGGAAATGGGGCTCGTGGGTTGCAAGGCCCAAGAAAATAAGATCTGCGTCCAACCCATAGATGCAGTGGCGGGTGTTGGGGTCGTACTCCGGATCCGACCGCTGCGACCGGATGAAACTCATAAGCTTATGTTCACCCTCGCCCGGAACAGTGGCGTCACTGATAATCACCTGGAGATCCTTCCACCCGGGATCCGACGCGAGCTTGTACGCCACCCAGTACCGGAGCGCAAGCGCCAACCCGTCCATGAACGGCGTTCCCGGCGTGATCGCATTTGTGTCCCAACTCTTTTTCCCTTTCACCGCATCGTCAATCACCTGGCCGCGTGACTCGAACTCCTGGATCTGGCGCTCCTTCTCCTCGTTGGCAATCTTGGCGTCTTGCGCCGCCCGGAAACGACGCGCCCGCTGCTGGTTCATCTTGGCCCGGGGCGCAACTCCATCCACTGCAATCATCAACACTTTGCGCGGTCTGGCCATCATAAGCACACGCTCAGTATACTTGAACACGTCCAAAAACATCTCGTCTTCTGTTTCCGGCGCCGGCTTGTGCTCCGGGTGCGAACATGGGTGGACAATACCGTTCATATCCAAGTAGAGGTTATCAAGTTCTCCGTTGGGGTTGGGATCCAGGTACTGCGGCTCTTTGCCGTACTGGACATCGCCTGTTTCCTCCACCACGGGCGAGATGATCTTGGGATATTTGCGCGAAATCCATCTGAAGAAGGCTGGCACTCCCATTGTGGTTGGTTAGAAGAAGTGGTGATGGCTTTTCCCTTGTGTGAAGGATGGTTGAAAAACCGGCCGCACCCACCAATGCCTGAGATTACTGCGGAGAAGAATGGGGATGCGAAAAACTCCTCGGGCACCAGCTATTCGTTGAGGTAAAACTTTGGTATTTTCGCCGGTGTGATTAGTACTGTCCAATAGTTTGCTCTTTTCCCTTTTTCCTTTTCTACGCTTTTTCTTCTTCTCCCTCATACATAATAGCCTAAACAGAAGTACTCAAGCTAGCATTATACACTACTAACATATCTAGTGCATCAACTTACCATCGTCTCCTTTTTCATCTCTGTCGTCTTGGTCATTTGTGTCTTCCACAAACTCCAGTGTTGGCTTGGCCTCACCTTCATCGTAAATCATACTACCGTTTCTGTAGTGTATCTTGTTAAGTTCCGAATGGTCTGGACAGAGCTCAGGACCCTTTCTGCCAATCAAGTACCATGGCAAGTTGAAAATCTCTTCCATACTCTCCAAAGACCGGCCAGCAACTTCCGGAATACAGAACCATGCCCAGAAAAGTGCAATCGCCAACACACCGGAAAACAAGTAAAACGCACCGTATGGTTGCATGGCAATCATCATCTTAGGAAGTGCTTTCGAGTTACCGTACTGATTAGCAAAATGCAACACCATCACTGCCGATTGTGCAAACGAACGAATATTCAATGGAAAAATTTCAGATCCCAAAAGGTACTGAATGGAGTTGAAGCCCATAGTCCAGCCACAGCCGGATAAAAAGAGAGCCGCCAAAGCGCCCCGAGCAGCATTCGCTTTTGAACCGGTCAAAACTACATCCTCATTTGCCGCTTCGGGAACAACTGTCATGAAAATGGCAAAGTAAAGCTCACACACAAGCTGAAGGGTAATACCCATGTACAATGCCATCCTTCTTCCTAAAATATCAATAATGAAAAATGCGCAAAGGTAGGCTGACGTGAATTTCACCACACCCAACACTGCCGTCATCTTTAACTTTTCGAGTCCTTTGATTCCAACAACCGCAAATAATTCGGGAGCATAGATAGTGATAGCATTGGCACCGGACCATTGGCCCAATAATTGAACAGCAGCAGATATAACGAAAAATCTGTATCTGTTAGCCTTGACCACAAAGAACTCTTTCACTAGCGAAAGAGCTGAAGCTCCTTCAACTGCTTCCTTCTCCGTCATAATTTGCTCGTTAATATCACTTATTTCACCCACAATGTAAGGGTGGTCTCTTGGAAGGTTTCTAATTTTGGACAAATTTTCAATTGCATCATCCGGTCTTTGCACCTTGACCAACCATCTAGGTGATTCGTAACAGAAGATAAAGGACATGATCAAGATTAAGCCGGCAAAAATAAATTTCAAGCAAAGAGGGACAGCCCATTGGGCCCTCGAGGTGTTGGAGAGATGAATCGCAGTTCCGTAATTGGCGAAGTACAGAAGCATAATACCAAGATACACCGCTCCAGCAAAGATACATCCACACAAACCTCTGACTTGTCTGGGTGCAACTTCCGATAAATAAGTTGGTCCAATAGTGGTGGTTTGTCCAATTGCGAAACCTTCAATCAAACGTCCAGCGTAGAGTTGTCCAACGTTGTTGGATGAAATTTGAATCGCAGCAGCAACAAGCCAAATGATACAAACAAACCGCAAAGCATTAATCCGTCCAAGCTTATCAACAGAATACATCGCAAGAAGAGCCCCTCCTACCGATCCAAGTTGAACCATGGATGCAATATTAGACTTGAGATCAGCGATTTCATGTTCCGATTTTGATTCATCAGAAAGACCAAATTGATCTTGGAACGCAACTTGGGCCACATTTCCTGAAATGGTACCCTCATCAATGCCTCTGGCAGCTCCGAGAATGCCAAATACAAATACGGTCAAGTACAAAGTCCAATTGTAGATCTCCTTTGGCGAATCGTTGTCTTCAACCGTCCACCTGAACTTTTTTGTCTTCTTTGGTGGAGCCAAAATGACTTTCTCGTTATCTTCAACCTTGCTCATATCAAATCGTTTTTTGGTTGCTGATAAGAATAGATCCTAATCATCATTGGATATTTATACGCCATAATTCACGATAAAAAATCGGCTTCAAGTTGCCCCGCATTTTTCTTCCCCGGGTTCTAACTACAGAATGAGGGGTGATCATTTTTGACTGTCTCGAGACCATAAACCAAAAGCATAGCATACTCAAGAAAATTTTTGTCCTAGCGCCAAGAATTGAATTCCCGGGATTTGACTGGCGGTGGTGGGGGCTCCACTGATTGCTTTGGCTTGGTACAATATTATTTTTTTTTGCAGATGCGCTCTTAACCTCAACTTGCGCTATTCAAAATAACCAATAACCACTGGTTCTTTTTTTCCACATCTATCGACAGCGATAAATCCTCTAAAAGTTGCACTCTGAATACCTTCTGTTGATAATAAGTAAAATACCCGGCGTGCGTGCACAACTGCATGAAGCATTGCTTGTTCTTGCTGCTCCGGTAGAGTGATATGTCGTATGCAGTATTTCTACGCACTCGCCGTACGTGGAGGGGAAGTCGGAATCTAGCTCCACCTTCCAAATTAAGAAAGAACTATCTATAGTTTTGTCGCGAGGAAATTGACATCAGCGCATTTTCTTTGGTTCTCTAGATACCAAGGAAAAAAAATTAACGACAACTGCAGGACTCGAACCTGCGCGGGCAAAGCCCAAAAGATTTCTAATCTTTCTCCTTAACCACTCGGACAAGTTGCCTTCGATATGGAGAGTTTTTGACATATTATATATTATCCTAGCGAAGCCGCTTCTCAAAATGCGTACTCTTTTGGAACTCTTCTCATTCAATTGATACTTGTCCTCTTCAAATCCTAGGGCAATTTATTCTGCACAAGCGATCGGCTATTCCCGGTCAGTTGTGTTATCGTCATTTAGAACACACAGAAGAAAGCCTTGCTTGCGGGGAACCTAGTATGATACACGTGTATCCCCGGGAGAAATTTAGCTCCGTAACAGGATGATGCGGGGGGAATAAGGATTTTTTTGCTTACGTACCTGATAAAAATGCTTGTCCCATGCCCACTTTCGAATTTGTTGGCTTGTACAGCCGAACATGCTTGGCGGTAGAATACTTCTAGGTGAAATTAGCTCTGAGGGACCCCCACCCGGAATTATGAGTTTTTTACAGGTGGGGTGATAAGTGTAGAAAGTACAGTTGATAATCAATAAAATGATGCGTGAAACGTTTAAAGATTATTTAAGCAATGGTGCGCATTTTCTTGACTGTGCGCGCGCCGCATTCTGAATTGAAGCATGTGAGTAGAATCACATTAACTTAGGTCTGACGAGTACTTTTGCGATTCGGTAGGAACATTAGGGCGTGTGGCGTAGTTGGTAGCGCGTCTGCCTTGCAAGCAGAAGGTCACCGGTTCGACTCCGGTCTCGTCCATGTATTTTTACATCTTCAAAACTACTTTCCGAATCTCCCCCCGTTCGAACCGCTCGTAGTACAGACTGGCATCCTCAATTGAAGGTGTGGCCTCGATCAAGCTGCCAAGACCTCCCTTCAATTCCTCAAAAAGTGGCAATGCCTCGTCAAATAAGGACCATGAGTTACACCGACCAAAACTCACAGTCAAGCACTTTGCGTAGCATTCCAACGCAGTGAAGGGCAATTCTGCATGACCCATACCAACCGAACTGATGAAACCGCCTCTGCGAACTTGGTCAAACGCTGTACGCATGGAAGAGGAAGCACCGACAATTTCCAAGACAGCATCGAAGCCTCGCAGCTCAGTCAACTTTTCGCTCAATTCGGCAAGCTTTCCGGTTTCGGATTTGAAATTCACCACGTCCGATGCTCCCAAATTCTTGGCCTGTTCCAAGCGGTCCTCGATTCCGTCAACAACAACCACAGACCGATACCCATAGTGCTTCAATATTGCTACGGAGCATAGTCCAACAGGACCCGCTCCAATTTGCAAGATGTCGGTATTTGCTGGTTTCAACCGGCTGTCGAAAAAGTCTCTGACTTTTTTGACCCCAAAGTATGCGGTAACGAAGATATCAGCCATAAGGGTATAGATAGCGTCATCTTCTGATATTTTGTCCTTGGGAATTTTGACCAACGTGGAGGTGGCATAAGGGACCAAGACATACTCTGCCTGTGCTCCTTCTAAGCCTATTTTGCCAAAAGTATTGGTTTTGTCGCAAGTTCCGGAAAGTCCGTTCTGACAGTACCAGCATTCTCCGCATTGGATGGTGAAAGTGGATATCACCTCGTCTCCCACAGCAAACTGGCTATCACTGACGTCACTTCCTTTCTTCACAACCGTTCCCACAAATTCGTGGCCCATAGTCTGGCCATCTTTGGAAGGAATGTGTCCTCGGTAGTAGTGGAGATCCGATCCGCAAATTCCACTATACTTCACTTTCACCAAAGCATCAGTAGATTTTTGCAATTCCGGAATAGGCTTTTCAACGGTTTCGACCTTGAATGGCTCTTTGAAAACAACAGCACGCATTTTCTTTTACGTTGAGCGTTGCTTGGAAATAATGGACAAACATATCCCAGGCGAATGGGACGACAATTACCGCTTCCCCGGATTCCCCGTTTAAGACGTCACGTGGACATTGAGCGTTAAGATCCGTGGACGCCATACAGGATTATTACCAATGTTATAAGAGACACATAACATCTGAGGAGAGGCCGTGTCAAGGTTTGTTACCGAAGGAGAAGAGTTCTGTACTGGGGCCAGATGTCTTATAGTGATGGCTAAACCCAAAAATAATAGATGGGTAGCCCCAGCCAAATTGGGGGTACTATACCGATAATTTTCCTGTATGAAATAAAAGAATTCAACATGCGCTGCAGATGTTTATGGGTTGAATGCCGTCAATAAAAACGGCAATTATTCTGGTCAAGTAATTCCTCAGCGGTTTGTGAATTACTTCTTGTGTGGAGGGAGTCCCATCACCACATAACTGAATAGTGGTAAAGGTGTATAGATAGATTTGTAGTAAGCGTGGGAACACTTCACTATAGCACCTACTGGTGGGTTCATTCCGTAGATAAAAAAAAAAAAATGCGTGCAATTTTGTTTCCCAATCGAATCAGCTGCTCCAGAATCACTTTTTCGGTTGTGAGATATATATATCTATTTGTCTTCCTTATGATTGACATCGATATGTGTCACGAATTGTCCATCTACAATTCCCCACCCCAATATGACTGTTGGCAGCCTTGCAATTTTAAAGAACCAGCTCCAATAAACCTTTCCAGCATGCTTTCGTATAGCGAATGAAAAATGGCAAGAAGCCTTTCATTCTGTATCCCATCAGTAATAAGAAGAAGAGCATCACGTTGAACCCTAACACCTGGACAAGGCAACCATAGATCACATAAACAGTAACGGTAAAGACGGTTAGGAAGGGGCGTGGGAGAGTAGCTAATAATGGAATTGTACTTTCAAACACCTTCGAGAAGCCGAAAATCAACAGTTCTTGATTGACTTCACAGAACCTCCGCTTGTCGCCCTCTTTGAGCGGTCCAATAAAATGCATAGATACGCAAAAACAATCTAGCTTCATAGCTAGCATTGAGTATATTAATTGAAGAGGCGAGTTTCTACTCAGGTCATCTCTTCCGAAAGCTAATGATACTCTTCTGTCCAAAAGCGTTTGCGAGTCTCTCAACACATAGGAGTAGATGTCAGACATGGCACTCTCGGAGAATGTGGCTAAGCTAGCAAACATCATAAAGATGTTAAGAGCATTCAGTAAATAGTTTCCCAAGCATAAGAAGTAGAGCAGCCATCGAATAATCCGGAGTGCCATGGTGAAAATCGACAAGATCGTTGCTGTTATCGCATGGCGCAAGTCTTGTGGCTTGTGCCGGCGCCATAGAAGGGGATAATTGACTATTGGAAGGGGCAAGATGCCAAAAACCCATTTAATCCGGGCAACATGATCCTCCCTGACGTGAATGTGGCGCTGGGGTGCACGGGGGACCCTGTTGGCAAAGCCCATTTGTAATCCCGCCATTATTTGCGGGCGGAAATCCATGACCAAGGCAAAATCTTCAGCTTCTTCAAAGTTCGGGATAAAATTATCCTCGTTATCCATTGTGAATGAAGACTATGAGTGAAGACTGCGGAAGAAGGATGTGTATGAGGACTTGGGGAGTAAACTGGAGATTTGAAGGTACGTGATCGCGCGCTTACAGCGCTAAAGTATCAAAGTACTGTATAGAAATCATGCAGCGACAATGGACCTGTCAGTGCTGTGGGCCATTACTTAGATTACTTGGGCTACAGCTGCCCTGCCGATGTTAACATTGCAGTCAATGGGATCCGTGAATCAAGAATGGAGTAATTACAGCAACACAACATCAAAGCCAGTAACCGAGAAAACTGGCATTGAGGGTTGTTGTTTTTTTTTTTTTGCTTTTCTCTGAATTGGTAGTATCGCTAAGTTCTCGCTGGCCCAGCTCAGCAAGTTTGTAAGGATCGCAAGTATTTTTCGCCTATAGCATCGGCGATGTCATCCGGCACCTCGCCATGGTTTTCGCAGTAAACTTCAGTCCAGAGATCTAGTAAGCCCTCGTTCTCTTCAGAAAAATGGCGCGGCAGGTGCCGGTGGTGCGAACGAGGAACGGGCGAAACCACTAAATCGCTAGCACGCACGAACTTCAATACAGTAGGATAGAACCCATCGGCGACGAGCACAGAATCGTCAACTTCGACGAAGGTTGGCAAAAGCAAATCCGTCCGTCGGGGGAATTCCAAGCACGAGTCAAAGAGCCGACTGAGTATCTCGGGGCCATTTTTGTAGCAAGGCCATTCAGGGTACAGCGCGCACTCAGCCACAGGCGCAGTGAACAAATCCACCTCGGCGCGGGCGCGAGCCACAAGAAACGGCCACAACGTGGCGATGTTGATATCACCGCCTAGAATGAGACACCAGAGTACACGGTCGTAGCGGCGAGGGAGCTCGGGGTCGTCGAGCGCCAGTGTGGCCGCTGCAATAATATATTTACGGGCTGCTTCGATGGCGGTTTCGCGATTGTAGAGGAGGCCAACTTGGGGTTTGGCGCTTTCACCGGGCGCGCCTGAATCGGTGCTCAAATTTTCTGCATTCAAGGTAGTCGCGCTCGAATGGGTCGCACTCCAAATTGCTTCACTCGAGTTGGTGGCGCCCAAACAGGTCGCATCCAGCTCGTTTTTCAAGTCGGACGCATTCATGGCGGTCAAGCTGACCGCGCCGTCTTCAGAAAAAGTAATCGTTACGTGCTCTCCCCGCTGGCACGCGAGATGTCTGTACGCATGGCCGCACGCAGTGAAATAGAACGCGCCCCGAAGAGGCAACGAAAAATGAGTGTCGCGCGGCCGCACCAACGCTGCCACCAATGCCTCCAACCTGTCAGAAGGCATTTTGCTGTCAATGCAGTGAGCTGCGACCGCAGCCACAGAAATAGCCTCGTAGTCCAGCGCGCCTTGAACAGTGGCGCGGCGGTTGCGTGGCATGTAGCTGTCTAGAGCCTCGAGGGCGGCAGATGCGGCATGCCAGCATTCGGAAGCCCTCCGAAGCGCGAAGAGCGCGCAAGTCTCTGCTGCGGCCCACCGAATGTGCGCTAGAGTCGCGCGTGCGCCCGGTGCGACTGATGTGGCGGCTGTGCGCGCCTTTTTGAGCCACGCGGTCGCGCCCGGCGAAAATGCCCGCGCGACCTCCTCTATGGGACCTCCAGCGGCCACCGCCTCCACTAATAAATGATTAAGCTTAGTTGGGTCTGAAGCAGCCATTGCCGGACCAACTTCGCGGGCGCGACGGCGGTCATCTACTACTGCAGCGGCATATGACAGTGGGTGGATGAATTGGCCGGCGGCAGTGAAAAGAGAAAGCGTATCTGCGGTGGGAGGGCGGGGCCACGATGGCGTCAGCGCGCGTGCGCCTCCAAACACCGCTCTGTTCGTGGCGGCCTCTGTCGTGGGGCGGCGCGACCCCAGGAGCCGCGCAAGAAGCGCCAAAAACTCGTTTTTCGCCTCGGGCGCGGTGGCCGATTCGGCCGCGGCTGCGGCTGCTACTAGTGCGGCATTGGTGCGGCCGATGGCTGCAAGTGCGGTGCAGAATTCGAGCGAGTCGACGTTGCTGTGAAGGAGACTCAGGTGCGGATCCATGGTTGATTCGCGGTTGCAAACACGGGTAAAAGGTGGTTCGAGGTTGGCTCCCGCGCTTGAGGATTGCAACTGAGACTGCTTAGGGAAGTCTAATGGCCAATGGGAATTCTTATGGGAATTATAGTTTGAATAGTAATTTGAGTTCTAGTTTGAATAGTGGTTTGAGTACTCAGTGGAATCCGATGATAGCCTTCCCGATTTAAGGAGAGAATCTAGAGCTGTATTTGGGCGTATAGGATTTTCCTAGAGTCCTATAATTTAGCCTAGTATCTGGAGTAGAATTTGCCTAGAGTTGATTTACTTAGGACCTGGAGTCTTATCGCCTAGATAAGCGAGTATTGGTGGGTCTGGACGTAGCAGACTTTTCTGGCACCTAGAGTATGTGTAGGTGATGAAGTGGTGTATGGTATTGTTTGAATCGAGACGCTATGCGCCTCGGGCGTTTTTGTGGTTTTGGTTGCCGCGGTAAACCGATGCAACCTCGCCGATCAGACTACAATCGGGTCTTGAGACGTTAAGCTGGGAATTTCTTCACCGGTATTTAGTCTTATGAACTCCAGGGTTGGTGATTGGTTTACCCTGCGCAATTGAAATCAATTTGAATACTGCTACAAGGTAGCAGGTTCAAAGAGTAGCACGTACAATCTAATAGGACGAATCATCAACTCGTACAATAACTGGTACAAGGGTACAATAACTGGTACAAGGGTACAATAAATGTTACAGCTGCTGGTACAACAAGTGGTACAGTTACTAGTACAATCACTGGTACAATTACTGGTACTATTACAGACGGTACCCCTACTCGTACAATCGGTACAACTACTGGTACAATCGGTACAACTACTTTTACAACTGCTGGTACAATTCGTACAATTACCAGTACAATTGGTACGATTACTGGTACAAACAGCAGGTGCGGTGACAGGTACAAACAGCAGGGCTCCTGGAATTCCGTAGCAGTCACAACTCAGCCTCGGTAATTCCATTGGCTGAGAATTGCATTATCTCGCCAGATGCGTGGCGCTAGCTGGGTCCAAAATCCAGATCCATCTTATTTATAGATTTCCATCAGCTCCATCTGTTTAACACCTGAATGGAACAAAACCTTCCACGCAACAATAACGCACAACCTAGACTTTTCGCAGGGGTAGCACACTCTATATACTGAGGAGTTTCCCGTGCCGGCTTTTTATTGGGATCTGCGCCGGCCACTGGAGCGCTATTGCGAGATATTCGGTCCCATTAGCCAATTCACGCTACTGGAATTTGCTCTACAATTTGCGTGAACAGAATGCATTCGGGCTGTGACGTGTCTGGGTGGCCGAATCACTGAATAGCTAAGGACTGAATCACTGAAGGGTAAGAAAAACTAAAATGACTGGTACCTGAAAACTACAATGGCTAAGGGAAAAACTAAAATGGCACAATCACTAAAATCTCTTTGCGAAGTCTAAAATTGCAGGGTCTAAGATTGCTTTGCAAAGTGACCGGCAATGCCTACTTAAAATGTCGCGACAACGTCTGCCATAATGCCTAGAGAAATGTTGTTGTTGTGCCTCCACGTGTTTGGGGCATCCCGTGATCCTCTTCCAAGTGGGTCTCCTATGATTTCTACCCGTTCACACCACTCTGCGGCAGTGCCTCGCGTCACCCGTTTTGGAATATTTAGTGCGCGCGTCACCCCTGCGCCAGGCCTCCTTATCAAGAATACGATCTCACCATCGCCACTAACGCTTCCCAACCAACAAGCAACTTTGTCAATTGGTGGGGATTGCTGTGACGAGAAAAAATTAACCGCTATTTTTTCTTTCCTTTCCGCAACCGAATTGTCTCCGCCGACACTTGTCTTTGTCCTCTCTTCCGTATCCCTTACCTCGTTCCGAGCACGGTCGCGCGCGTTTTCCACATTGGTGCGACTGGAGTGCGCAACTTCCATATTGGTCAAATTCGCTTCCAGATTCTCTAACTTTTTTTCACTCCACTGCTTTCAGCCCGCTTGGCCCTCTCGTGCCAATCCTCCTTTATTTTTGCTTGCGCCGTCCGCCATCTCTGCCTGTTCCCCATTGAACCTGTTTTTTTGGCTTTTTCCCCAACCTCAAATCTTCCCGCTACACCCGCGACCCCGCTACATCCGGCTGACCATAGGTGCATTGGCGTATCCACCATCATTAGACCCACCTTCGACATTTTTGGATTGCACCGCAACTCCAACTCTTCTCCGTGCACGTCTGTTGGCCAGAACATTCGAAAGAACACTCGAAAGAACCCGAAACCCCACCCCCAGCTGTCAGCGCGAGCTCCACCATGAAAAACAACCTCTCGCTCAAAATAGCCCCCGTGGACGTCCCCGTGGCCATCCACACCCCAGTCGAGCAAACGGTGTCCACCCCCGTGGATCCGCCCAACCCCTCCTACTTCCCTCTCTACACCAACCCTCAGTGTGCGGACTCGGACGACGTGCTCACCGACGCCGACGAACCCAAGGTGATGCGCACGCACTCGGTGGCGTTCACCCCCCACTTTGACCAGCTTCTTTGGAACGTGTATCTGCAGCATCTTCTGCTCCCCACCACCAAGCCGTTTGCCGGGCCGGTGCCGCCGCTGGGCCTAGTGGCGCGCGTGGCCAACGACACGGTGCACGCGCTTCTCCGCGCGTGGGCCGAGGCGCCTGCGGCGGGCGCGCCGCTTTTCGACGCCCAGGGCGCGTTTTCCGCCGACACCTTGCGCGCGCGCGCCCACCAGCCGGTGGTGTTGCTGCTTATCCGCCGGCGCTTGCTCGACTTGTGCCTGGTGCAGCGGTCGCAAACGGTGCCGCCGGCGGTCACCACGGTGCAAGTGGCCACGCCTGCGGGGCAGGCGCCGGTGGGCGCGCCGACGCTGGTGCCGGTGGGCGCGCCGCCGTTTCTCAGTCTGGGGTTGCGCCAGCTGTCCATCTCCAACTTGCTGTTGACGGAGCAGAACGTGGCGCTGTAC
>JAKUAN010000141.1:0-15335 GCA_030674715.1 Clavispora phyllophila
ATCACCTTCAGGTAATATTTACGGGTAGAGCAGCTCAAGCATTCCATAGCTTCAAAATAGATAAATAAATGGATACCACAGGCATGTAAGCTGTTTCCTTGGAGAAAAAGCCAACGTTATCACTCTTTCATACTACAAGTGAGAATAGTTAAGGAGCATCAATAAGATGCGTGGAAAAATAAGATTTTAGATATTATTATTATTATTCAAGACAATTAATTTAGAAATATATCTATGATTTGATTATTAATACTCTAGAAATCAATATATTAAAAAATAAGAAATCGAAAATTAATGAATGTAACTGCGCATACTACTGATAATGAGGAGCTTTCTGGTCACATATATTGGTTTAAGTTTTAAGTTATCCTATTTTAGTGGAAAAAAATACCGCATATGGTGATCTAATATTCGAGGAGCAATATTTCTCGTTTCGGTGCTTTATTTAAGTCAGCGAAGACAAAAATGACCACATTAGCAAGAAGAATTACCTAAATGCAATGGAATACATATTAATTAGATCAAAAGGCACAGATACCGTCAGAAATTCGAGAACAGATGTATGAAGCAAAGGAATATTCAAATTACTCAACGATATAAGCTCAGATGGTATTCTTCTTTAAATCTGTTTGTCTTAATAAATATACATCAAACCGGGTCTATTTTAGAAGATGCTAATTTTATAAGAGGCCAAATCTGGAATATTCTTGGAGGAATGTTTTTAAGGAAAAAAAGTCAAGTTTCCTTTGAAGTGAGCAAATAGCATTCTTCAAAACTGTCTCCGAAATCCAAACTTTTAGAGTGCTAAAAATATTCTGCTATAAAAAGCTGTCGTATGATATGCATCTTAACTCAAAGCTCTTAATCACATTAGTCCACACAAGAAAGGATATCCGATGACAAGCCGGGAAGTAATAGACAGAAAAGCAATCCTAAAGAGCAAAAAGAAGCGGATTTCCGAGATATTCCTTCTTTGATGGTGAAAATTCATTATTGTGCATATCATTCTAGGCTGGGTCCACTAGAACAAATAATCCAGAAAATAACCAAATGGTGAATATGTAAATTGGTAGGTGTTTTTTAGCCTGAAGAAATTATTTTCATCACAGACTGAACGAATCTATCGAAGTTAAAGAAATAATAATACGAAGATGCCGGCTGATATAATCTTTTGTCTTATTCAAGTGGCTCAACCGGTAAAGCCAGAGGGGCTAGTGCTAGAGCTAACCATACCAGGAGTCAAACTGTTGTTCCTCTGAGTGGTGTATGATTGTCTATGACTCGTGCAGTCCTTGTGAATCTCTTATCTGTCGAACTTTTTGTAGCGTGGCATTGCTAGTGGTTGCTCATTATAAGTTTCAGCAAAAACAGTAGAAACCAGCACCAAAAGAGAGCAGCATGTCTCATGGTACTGTCTTTGTTAGAGAAGGACCGCAGGATCTCAAAACACTTCAGGACAAGCATCATCCTGGGTCACTGTGTGTGAGAAAGCTGTCGTAAAGGTTGCATTAAGCTCAGTGCTTTTCATAGAACAAGTTCTAAGAGAAAGTATTTGTTCACTTTGAAAAGATGTCTATACTACCTAAACCTAATGAACCGGCTTTTGAAAATACCATATAGTCCTACAGATCAAAGCACGGGTCAAGAAATGGTACCTATAGTTGAAAGCTGCAATAATTTCGACATCGTACACATGCGAATATCTGCATTATCTATAAAGTGAACATTTTTACAAACTGCATAGTTGGCCAACCATTCAGCGCAGAGGAAGTGAATGGTTGTACTCGCTTGTGGCTTCGTTTCAGTAGCTGAATGAGTTTCCCAGAGTACCTCTATCTTTTTTTTTATTTTGCCATTATCTTACATTTCTACATAAATGAGCAGCCCCTTATTCTAAACATTCAGTATTTTTATGGCATAATAACTAGGCTGGGCGCAATGAATACACATAAAAAGTGAAGCTTGAATATGCTGAAATGTCTTCGTCTCTTGCTTTTGAAATGGAGTCTCAATACTTTTTGCATGTTAGCGTATCTTAATAAAAAATATCCATTGGAGACTAGTTTAATTTCATACAGTTCTTTTATTGTAGTTCTATCACACGGTTAATGCAACTATAAATTTTAGAGCTATATGATAGTATCTTGTATCAACCATGCTTATATATAATTTATACTTTATGAGCGATGAATAAAACAATTGTGTTGTGATTTGTGTCTAAAATTAAAGAACGAGGCGTGCATATTTTCACATGATTGCCTGTATCCAAATCGCGTTTATCTGCGGCTGAAGCTCAACCCGCTTACCCCACATATCCTTTGGACTACCCTTTAATCAAGATGTACAAAGGGACGTGTTTGTGTGGATCAATTAAAATAAGATTGAAAGAGAAACTGACTGAAAACTATATTTGTTTCTGCTCAGACTGCAGAAAAAATTCTGGTAACCTTGGGCAAATAAACTCCTGTTATGATATCAGCAACGTCATAATTGATGATCCTGAAGAGCAACTAAGAGAATATTTAATTTTGAGCACATCATCAGGAAAACCAAAGCACAAGGATTTCTGTCGGAAATGTGGATGCACAATTAGAACAAGGTTGGATTCACTTCCTGGGAAATGCGTGGTAAGGATAACACTTTTGGACGATGGATTCAAGGATTTTTGTCCCCCGGAGCCACTATTTTTGGAGGAAAAATCAAGATTTACTGATCAGATCAAATCTACGTACTTCTGAAATTGAGATTCCTCTATTTTAGCGAGATGGGTGAGCAATGTTTAGGTGGAAGACATAAATCAAATATTGGAGATTGATCAAGATGGATTTTAACCTGAATTCTTTGCCTCTTAAGTTTGGACGACTAATTATTTGGGGCTCGAGAGTACATTGGACTAAGTTATGTGTAGACAATAATTTTCTTTTGTTGGTTCAGATTAAAAATTCGCCGAGTTTTATCACTCTCGCTGCAAGTATAAGAATCATACTACGTTCTCACCCACCTGTTTAAGATAAATATTCAGCTCTAACTCAAAATACTTCAGGAAAACCTCGCGCAGCTATTCGTTATTCATTCATTCTAGTCTATAGGGATATAAAATCCAATGACCCAAAAGTTGAGCATTGATTCATCTCTTTGTCTTGTGGTTCTCGCTGTTGTTCAAGTAATGTGATAGGATATTCTTCATCGTCGAAAACGCTCTCTAACTTATTGTTCACTCGCTTGAAAGCAATTCCATGGATTAATAAGTCTTCCAATTCCACAAAGACGTTAGAGATAAAATCAACAAAGGGCCTGAGCTGGTGGATAATATAAGTGATGACCAATCTGTCTAAATTGGTCATTTCACTATTTAGAGGCGGATCATTAGCATCCTCATCTCCAGCTAAAGCGTCAAGGATCACGCTTCGACTACCCTCATATAGGAAAGACTCCAGTAGTCTCGATGTCAAGTTCATGGGTAGAAACTGTCTCTTTTCTTGTAAATGTTCGAGTAAAATTCCCATTACCAAGTAATATAATGTTTCAGGAGTCATATCTTGATAAAATTCATCGAAGACATTAGCCAAATTTGCCGACAAATATATTAATAATTTGGAACACCCCGAGCATCGACATGTATGAAGTAGCGATTCATAGAACAGTGGCTTGTAGAAAATGAATGAGGTCAAGAAGTCAGGCAACTTTAAAATTCTCAACTTTTCAGCCAGCGAAGAGCTCTCCCTATAGTAGAATGGAAGAAAGAATGCCTCAATAAGCTTCTGGTTCAATTTATTGAGTGCATGAGGAGGCATTCCACTGTCAGAATACATTTTCAATGACAGCGAAGCTAGATTAAGCTCTAACTCCTTCAAGCCAACAAAGTTGGATATAGTGTTCCTTATCGGCGTCAAAACGATGGCCAAAAATTCGCTGGGATGGAGCCAGTCATCTACCGTGGATAGTATTAGAGAAAACAGTTTTAATTCTGGTAGACGATCGTGACGGAATGCGTGACTCTCGATGTCGTTGAGAAATTTAGAAAAGCATTGGCATCGGTTACCATCATCAGTGAGACAATCAATTTCTAATAGCAATCTCTGAAGCCTTCTCACCGCAACTTTTCTTTCTATGGAAGCGAAATCCAAATGAGACGCAGGCTTAGCATCTTTCAAAGAAGAAATGTGCTTCAATGAGAACGACGTTGGTTCAAGCTTCACGTTGGAGCAAAGACGGAGACGATCCAAAAATTCTAAACCACCGTTCGTCATCTTATCACACGATATGCTTTTCAAACAATAAAATCCATCTAAATGAGCTGATGAAAGGTCTAAATCGACATCAGTCAAGTCAGTCACCAATTCGGAGGAACTGATACATCTGAGATAATTAGAATGTTCAATCTCCTCTATTTCAGTCAGGAATATTGGCTCAACTGGCTTCAAGCCCTTTGTGTCACGTTCGCCGTCGATTTTCACATTGTGTGAATGCTTCTCCTTTTCCGCTTCAAAACTGTTATACGTTGACGCCAGCTTCAAAGCTTTCGACATGGTATCGAATGCATCTCTGAATCTTTTCCTATTAATTTCCGGCATTTGAAATCTTTTTATCTTGCCGGCCAAAGCGGGATTTCTCTTAATGGAGCTGGTAAGCTTGGAAAACAGTTTCTCCTCGAATATAAATGTCCAATTGATTTTCCAATCCTTCGAATCGGTTAAGTACTTTCGTGGATCATTTTTGATTTCCAAGGGATAAGAGCAGCCGATCGAAACAAAAATATCACGGTACAACACATTCGTGACTAGATGGTACAAATGCGAGGATGTTTGTGCCAACTTGCATAGACTGTGCTGATCCAAGTGGCTCAAAATCAAAACTGTAACATCAGCTGGAAGATTTTCCATGGAGATGGGATTGTGCGTCTTCTCCTTCATTTAGAACAGGATAGCTGGAATGTGTCAAAGCTCTTCGATCATCTGGGGTGGTAGTCCTGTGTACGCTAGAAGGCATGCATGTACATGGAGAAATAGGAGTAGTTGCGACCGACGAAAAGGTTACCCCACATAAACTGTGTAAGCGAATACGTTGTCAGGGGCGACAGCACTTCACATTTAATTAGGTGACAACTGTACCAGATTTTCTCCATGATTTAATTTTACTATAAATTGATGTGTAGGAAGATGGGTAAGATGAGGGAAGCCCGGTGGAATCAATTTCCTTTCTCCTAGTTCTAATCTAGCCTTGTACAAGTCGCATTCTGCTCCTATGCGCTAAAGTAAGTACCGCCTACACATATGCTCAAGTAATAAATAATTCATTAAAAGTGAATGCAATTTAACGTCGAATCACAATCTGCTTCCCAAGTTCACGTGAACCGCCTTGGCCTCGGTGTAGACCGAGAGACCGTACTCACCCAACTCTCTGCCAATACCACTCATCTTGACACCACCAAACGGAACATGGACATCGGAGTCGTTGGAGGAGTTGATCCAGATTTGGCCAGACTCGAGGTCTTGCGCCATGTTGTGGGCCACAGTGATGTCCTTAGTGAACACAGCAGCACCTAAACCGTACTCTGAGTCGTTAGCAAGAGCAATAGCCTCTTCGTCGGTGGAGAACTTGCCCACCGCAACAACTGGGCCGAAAATCTCCTCCTTGACAATTCTGAAGTGGGGCTTGACGTCGGCAAAAATGGTTGGCTTGACAAAAAATCCCTTGCTCAACGCACCTTCAGTGTTGGCCTCTCCACCCAACACGACTCTGGCACCTTCCTTCTTACCAATCTCAATGTAAGACAAGATCTTCTCCTGGTGCACCTTCGACACCTGGGGGCCAACAACAGCGCTAGAAGTGTACACATCACCTTGTGGATATTCGCTGACAACGTGGGCAGCAAATTCGGTCAAGAATTTCTCGTACACAGACTCGTGCACGTAGATTCTGGAGGTGGAGGTACAGATCTGGCCCTGGTTCGACATGATACCCACAGCAGCCCATTTGACGGCTTGATCCAAATCCGCATCAGCTCTGATGATGAATGGCGACTTACCACCACACTCCAAAGTCACAGCCTTCAAGTTGGAAGTGGCCAATTGTTGGATAATCTTACCGGTGGCAGTAGAACCGGTGAAGGCGATCTTTCTCACGTCCTTGTGCGAAGCCAACGCCTTACCCGCAGTAGCACCGTATCCAGAAAGAATGTTCACCACGCCAGGTGGGAAGCCAGCCTTCTTGAACAAGTTGGCAAAGTACAAGATCGACAAGGGCGTAACCTCCGAAGTCTTCATGACCACGGTGTTACCGGCAGCAAGCGCTGGGGCAAACTTCCACGCGGCCATAAGCATAGGGTAGTTCCAAGGAATGATCTGGCCGCACACACCGTATGGCTCGTGCACGGTGTAGGCAAACTTCTTTGGGTCGTTGTAGATCACTCTGCCTTGGATCTTGTCAGCCCAGCCCGCGTAGTATCTGAACACATTGACGGTCTCGACAACGTCGCCATTGGCATTCAAATCCTTGGTCTTACCCGAATCCCACGCCTCAAGAGAAGTCATGAGGTCAAGCTCGGCCGCTTCTTCCAACAAGTCCGCAAGCTTGTACAAGAGCTTACCTCTTTCGACACCAGTGGTTTTTTTCCAGGTCTTGAAAGCAGTAGCGGCAGCAGCAACAGCAACATCCACATCTGCTTCGTCGGCGGCGTACACGGCACAATTGACTTCCCCAGTGGAAGGGTTGATGGATTCCAAAGTCTCACCGGAGATAGACTTGACGAATTCGTTGTTGATGAACAAACCGGTGGGCTGGGAGTATTTGTTGCCGTCTGGCAATGTGATGTCGATTTGCAAAGGAAGAGACATTAGGAATTAATTACGGAAAACAAACTGAAAAGATTGCGGAGAAGATGGATTACTTATACCCCGACAACCTTGCCTTCCCAAAGGGGATATTCGATCCGGTGTGCGTTCTGAATGCAGATAGCGTCCGGTCCCGGACTACTACTGTTGTCCCATTTCTGAGTGGGGAAAAAAGATGCTTCTAGCCCCCAAATTAACCCAGGTGTGCATTAAGATGAGTACATTTGTATTTGGGTAAATATGGCTGGGGGGTTTTTTTTTGTTCTTTTGTGTATGGCCACCTTCTCGAAAAGAAACGCGTTGTAGTACTCGAAGAGGCGTAATCGGGGTCCAAATTCCATTATCGGCCTGTATGTAGACGAGGCGAATCGCATTCCGCTTCTCGTACAAAGACCCAACTACTTTCGTATCCGTTTCTGGCGAGCCAGAGTCTCTCTTGCTGCAGTTCTTGTAAGTTATACAGCGACGAAAGATGTCACTTCTTGCTCAAATTTCCCTGCGCGTGACCTTGGGGGGTCCGCAAACAATAATTTTCACCACTCTGACAAATGATCTGGCCTTAGAACAGCTTTTGGGCGATGACTTCTGCTTTGAGCTTTGTATACGCAAACTCCCGCTTACGGACCAAGCAAAGGTGCGGAGAAGTAAGACTGGGCAAACAAAAAGACTTGTTTCTGCGCTTTTCACTACTGTTGTTCTCAACTACTGTATCTATGTACAAGGAGGAGCCCCGGAATTTGATCCATGGGCAAAACTCGAGTTCCAGTACAACGAATTCGGTAAGCCATGCATCAGAGGCCAGGAAGCTATGCAGTTTGTATTCAACTCCAGTAGCTCAAACGAATTGATGGTGATTGCCGTCCAGTTGCACTCCACTTCGCCTATTGGTGTGGATCTTTCCCACGAGTCGCAAGACTCCATCAGCCCGCACAGTTTCATGGACCAGTTCGAGGGGATTTTCGATCCGAGAGAAAAAAGCCAGTTGTTGCGTATTCCGGACATGAGCGACCGCTACGTTGCGTTCAACCACTTTTGGACGTTGAAAGAGGCATTTACCAAATATGTCGGGTGTGGCTTGAACGTGGATCTTGCCTCGTTTTGGTTTTTGCTTCCTTCAGCCCCTTTGGTGCTTAGAGACGCCATAAAAACCACCTCCGATGATTACGTCACACCCTACAATATTGCCTGGCAGAAAGGTACGGTAGTGGATTATCTGAACCTACCGCAGAAAATGCTCAACACCATCGGGGAAAAAAAACTTTCCTGTTCTTCCGGAGTATTGCGATCAAATTCCACTATTCCTGTCATAATATCTGTAGTCGAAGACGAACCGGGCTTGAAATCTTCGTGTCTACACTTAAATTTTCTTGCCATTCTTCTGGATCTTGTCTAACGGCCAACTTTCGCACGCGCATTTTCACCGTTCGCGAGAAACCAAAACCCGCTATCACACTTCTCCATGTCACTTTTGGCAGGCAAACATGCAAAGTACTTTGAGTTGTGCTCCCATTCACTCCCTCTGCAGGCGCAATCCGAAGATTCAAACAAATTATCCATTGTCTACTTTGTGCTACATGGACTAGGGCTTTTGGGCCAGTTGGATCGCATTGGTGATACATCATCACATATTCAGCATATATACAAGCACTTGATTCCGCTTCGAGATGAGTCAATGCAGGCATTTCGCCCAAGCGAGACCTTTGCTCTCGATCCCTCCAAAAATGACTACGATCTTCCGAATCTATCTGCCACTTTCTTTGCGCTATCCATACTCTTGGTGTTGAAGGAAGACTTCTCTGTCACTTTGGATCGCCACAAAATCATGAAGTTTGTGTCTCAGTGCCAGGTCAAGTCTGGTCCTGACAAGGGATCCTTCTGTCCTATTCTTGGATTGGACGGAAAACCGTGGGGAGAAACTGACGTGAGAATCTGTTACATGGCTGCGCTGATCCGGAAATTGGTGGGCTATGACCGGCTCGACGCTTCCGAAAGAAAAAACGACATAAACGTGGCGGACTTGACCTCCTACATTTCCAGCAAAGTAAATTATAACGGCGGCTTGGCATCCCATTCGCACACCGAATCTCACGCGGGACTCACCTTTTGTGGCCTAGCGGCCTTGAAGTTGATCGGCTATGACTTCACACAGCAAGACTGGGTAGAATTGACCAAAGACTGGTTGGTACATAGGCAAGTGGACTACCCCGAAGCCATTTGTTTTGATGATTACGAATACTACGAGGATGAAGATGTGGGAGGATTCAATGGGCGTGAAAATAAATTCGCCGACACATGCTACGCGTGGTGGGTGGTTGGCCTGTTGAAGTTGATCGACGACAACGGAGTGCTGTTGATAGATGCGGAAAAAGTGGTTCATTACCTCTTGAGCGGTACGCAGCACAAGATCATGGGTGGCTTTGGCAAAAGTCCGGGAGCGTTTCCTGACCCTTTCCATTCGTTTTTGGCTTTGGCCAGTATCTCTCTTGTCCGGCTGAGCACGGGTGTGTCTGGCGAGGGAATGCATGATTTACGAGATATAGATCCGGAGCTAGTCATCACCCAGGAGTCTAGAGAATTCTTGGATACCATGTGGATGTGAGCAATCCCACCGCACTATATGACGAGCGTCTCTAGCAGAAGGCTTTGGAGGAGGAACGAGAGAAGGGTGAATTGGCTACGGCTTTAATAGCTTAAATGCTCACTGGGAGCGATTTTTCCCTCGATTAATAGCTGTAGATGATTCAGTTGAGAATTGAGAACAATCGAGCGGGGCGCCTATTGTGCAACGCGTAACCATCGAGTGTAAATCACCATCCTCGCCCAATTTAAAAAATACCGGAACTGGCCATCGTACGCCTACTTGAGCAAAAGCGGGACCATGGGACCAAATAGGAAAGATTATACAAAAATATGTCTCCTCCTATGTTCAAGTCATCCTCCCAAGCTCTTTAGCCACCTTCTGTATGGCCAATCGATGATTACATACCGGTCATGCACCCACTAACCACTGCAGGCAACACCAGACGTCAATGCGCAGTCCTCAGTGTAAACCATAAGAACCGAAACCACCCGACACTTCCTCCTTTTATCCTTTCGATGGCCAATGATACTTCCAAGGAGTTTCTCTCTGCAACAAATCCTGCCCCAATGGCGGTTCGAGATAAAAAAATCCCCAGCACCACCGTGCACTTGATTCTGGGTGCTACTGCTGGGTTGGTCTCCGCCATTACTCTCCAGCCGCTAGATTTGCTCAAAACAAGACTACAGCAACAGCAGAAAAATAATGCAATGTACCGAACCACAGTCCGCAACGAAATAGCCAAGTTGGCCAACATCAAGGACTTGTGGCGCGGAGTGCTTCCCTCCACACTTCGAACTTCTCTTGGTGCGGGATTGTACTTTACCATTCTCTCCCAGAGCAGAACATACTTGGCCAGCCTCAAGTCGTCGAGCCAAAAGTCGACCTCGAGCGTTTTGCCAAAGCTTTCTCATGTGGAGAACTTGGCCTCGGGTTTCGTGGTTCGCGCCGTGGTTGGATTCATCACCATGCCCATCACGATCATCAAAACCCGCTTCGAGTCCAGTGCCTACCGCTACAGCTCTATGTACGAGGGCTTCAGCGACATCTATACCAACGGCGGACGCTCCAGCTCCGTGCGCAACTTTTTCAAGGGCACAGTGGCCACTTTGGCCAGAGACTCGCCGTATGCGGGCATCTACGTGCTCTTCTACGAAGGCTTCAAGAACGAGCTTTTCCCGAAGTTGTTGCTTCTGCTAAATGCCAACATTTCTCCCGCGTATGCGGCCGGAATCACCAACTCGGCTGCGGCCATGATGGCCGCTTCGGTTTCCACTGCGATCACTGCTCCTTTTGATGCCATCAAAACACGGTTGCAGTTGAATTCCACCGGAACGGTTTCGCCGTCGATTTTGGCGGTGACCAAACAGTTGATACTGGAACCGGGAGGTGCACGCAATCTTTTCCGGGGTCTTTCGTTGCGGCTCGGAAGAAAGGGCATGAGTGCCGGCATTAGCTGGTGTATATACGAGGAGATGCTTAAATATTTATGACTGGCCACAGGCGATGACATACAAATGAGACAGATACAGGTAGTTGAAGATGTAGGGGAATGGTTGAGTGAAGATGAGGTAGTGCAATTAGGAAGGTACAGAGAATGAAGAAGACAGACAGTTGGCAGATACAATTGATGTTAGACAAGAAGATTCTTGGTTAGGAAAAAATTAAAAAAAAAAAAAAGAAAACAGACTACTATGGAAGAGACATATAAAAGCAAGAAATGGCTCAGGTCTAGCGAATAGGTGCAAAATATAGATTTAATTGCACCGAGACTAAGACGCAGAGTTGACATATAACTAGAAAGATCCATAAGATCCAACCCAACAGACCAAACAGGGTATTCCGTTAATCCCCAATTCCTCAATTCGATGAAAATTGGTAATCTATATCAAATAAAAACTTTTACCCCGCCAAAAGAAAGCTACACCTCCGGTACTAGTTTTGAGTCGGCATATGACAAAGCTGCCCCACTTGCTGATATCGGGTGTACGGGTGTGTATTTACACCTCGGATTACTCAATAACCCGGGGTAATCGCTAATACATACTACTTTACTCTCAACATTGGCGATCCACAATGAATGAGGAATTGATCACAAGTGCCATCAGCTTCCTCAGAGACCCCAATGTATCGAGTTCGCCGCTCAACAAGAAAATCGAGTTTCTAGAGTCCAAAGGGTTGAATCAAGAGGAAATCGAGGAAGCTTTAAAAAGAGCCAGCGGTTCCGCCTCAGTTTCGTCTACTTCTTCTACTTCGGCCTCCACTCCTTCTTATTCTCCACCAGCAAATGTTGCCCAACCCCTTCCTCCCTTGGATTACTACCCACTAGCCCCTGCAGTGCCGGAAAGAACATGGAAAGACTATTTCATTATGGCCACTGCTACGGCCGGCGTAACCTACGGAATCTATCAGGTGGTGTCGCGGTTTTTGATTCCCAGCATCATTCCTCCAGGCCAGTCTCGCGTGAATGAAGACAAGGAGAAGATTGACGAAGAGTTCATCAAGATTGATAAGGTTCTTGAACAAATGGCGTTGGAACAGAAGGAAATCAAGGATGCTAATGAGGCCAAGTTGAAGGATATTGATGTTGTGATTGGAAACGTCAATGACTTCTTGGCCAAATACAACAAGGACAAGTTGCAGTTTGACGACGACTTGCGGTTGATGAAGTTGGAAATCGACAGTTTGCAAAACACTTTGGAGAAGAACTTGAACTTGACGAAGGAAAACATCCACGATGAACTCACTGACGTTTCGGAAGAGTTGAAGTCGTTGAAGAATTTGATCAAGGCCAGAAGCACCGATGCGCTGGGCTTGGACAGAAAGGTCACGGCTGTATCGTCGATTCCCTCAGCATCGGAAATTTTGAGAAAGGCAAAATTAGCGAAAACGCCAACCCCACCCACGAACGAGCCTGTGACTTCTCCTGTTCTAGAAGCTAGTAAGAGCGAAGAAAAGCTGGCCGCGCCATCTGTACAAGAAAACGCCGATTCGTGGAAGAACCCAGGAATTCCCGATTGGCAACTTAAGCACAGACAGGACGAATACAAAAAAGCCACGGCTGATGCTGCTGAAAGCCCAGCGCCCGGCATTCCATTATGGCAACAATCAATGAATGATTCGACTAATATGGAGAACGACAAGGTGGTTGAGAAATCTATCGAGTCTGTGGGTGTTCCAGCCTGGCAATTGAACAACAAGTAGTCGATAATGTTATTTAGGTGGTGTAATCTTACGTGAATATTATTTATTTGCTGATTTGTGCATCGGCGATATTAGGTGGTTTTTGTACGTGTGTGATAAGAGAGTGTACATGTTGAGAATTTCGGGAAATATTGCAAAAGACGATTAGGCAAATAATTCAAAACTGCGTTCAAAAATCAAAAACTTTGTCTTTCCACGCAAAACAGCTCCTGACTTGTTTCTTTACACCGTCCCCACCTATGCGTCCAAACCAAGGTGCATTTGGGCAATTTTTAATGCATCGTATTGAAATACCGTTGGAAAAGAGCCGCTCTGTACGCCGGCACCAGTACATCTTGTGCAGGGCAACGTAGACAAGATTGAACTTCAATATACCTGCTGATGACACCATGGATTCCGAAATCCATCTAAGCAAATTGGTCAAGCTCTCGATTAGGAAGAGAAGCCCACCTCAGGTCTTCCTAAAATTACTCAAGCAGTTGCTCCAGAGGGAAAACGTTCCTGATAATGAAATACTCGAATCTTTGATTGAGCTCAACGCCTTGTCTGGACTTGGCCAGGGTCCCAAATCTCTTCAATTGAGCTACGCTGTCGAATTTGCCTGCTCTGGCGTATCGGAAAATGCTCAATTCATGAAGTTGCTTTCTCAAGCTAGCCTTGAGTCTCAGCGCAAATACATATTATACTTCAAGAACAACTTCAAGAGACTATTACTGGAGAATTTGATGCGGGAATTTATCAACGAAGCGTTTCTGGAATACACCAGAGACCTTTCAGAAAAACTCAGGCAGGAAGGTCCAAGCCAAATCCTCAGAAATGTGTGGACGTACACCATATTTTTCTGGGGAAACATCATCGAGCACCATTCCGATTTAATTGCCGTTCCCGCATTCAAAGAACTTGGAATCCACATAATGACCACATTGAAGGCGCTAGAAAACCCGGATATGATCAGTTATTTTTCAAGCAAAGCCAATTTGATCTTGAGCACGTCCGAATTATACAAGGATGTCCACGCGCCCATAGTGCACCACAAGGCCAAGTCCGAATTTCCTTCGATCGCCAGTATGAAAAAGTCGCTTGCGTTGAACATGTCCTCCAAAAAAGTGCAGCATTACATCGCGTTGAAGCGGTTTATTTGGTTGAACACACGGTTCCGGTCGTGGGACTTCAACCAGTTGGTGGAACAATACTTTCAATTCTTCAAGATTCTGACGCAAAAGATCGAGGATGTGATCGAGGAAATTGTCAGGGCTTTCTTTGGCGGAATTGTCATTGCTATACAGCTGCAAGAAGATGCGTACGTCATCTTCAACTGGAAAAACTTCATTGTTACTAAGTTGCCGACAGTGCTCAGGGAGTCGAAGGTTGTTCACAACCAAGGGATCTCGGAAAACGTGGAGGAGATCTTGTTGCAAAGATTGGAACAATATAAAGATGAGACTATCACCAAGATGACAGCGGGCGGGTTGGAAGAGCGGCCGTACGACTTGAGAAAACAATTCATCCGCAGTTGCGTCTACCACCATGTGGTGACGTTAGACTCGATGATCAAGCTCTTTCCAGAAGAAGGCGAGAATGTGTCGCAGGCGTTGATCACGCACCAGATTGAGCAGTTGACGCACGTGGACAGCTTGAACAGCGACATCCACAGCCGGTTGCTAGATATCAATCCCGAGTTGACTTCGCTCGAGGAGAGCAGGCTCATAGAAGGGTTCAAGAGCCTCATCACCAGCAATATGTTTTTTCTGGAGCACAAGCAGATGCGGTTGTGCGAGCTCATGCACAAGTGTGTCGACACGCTCACGCGAGAAAAGAGCATCGAGAAGCTCGGGCGGCTCGTGTTGGCGCTTTCATCGGCGCTCCCCGTGGCCAACTACGTGTTTTTCAACGACGAAAAGGGCCCGTTTGGGCTTCTTGACAAGGTGATTGCGTTTATTGACGGCGAGAGCTTTGGGGTGGACGCGGACGACAGCAACTTCCAGGAGGTGTACGCGCAGTTTGGGGTGCTCATGTCCGGGGTGATTTTGCTTTCGAGCACGTTTGGGGTGGAGTTTGACAAGGTGTGCGTGGAGACGTCGTACACGATCGAGTACATCAACCGGTTTTTCTACCAGCTGGGCCAGGAGTTGACGGACGTGTTTGAGGGCCACAGCGAGCAGGACAAGACCATCGTGCACAACTACAACCGGTTGATGGGCGACTGGATCAACGCACTCTTCGACGTGGCCAATGACGGGTTGTCGGACGACTTGCTCAAGTCGGTCAGCGTCAAGCAGATCTACAAGTTGATGCTCGTGATGTTCCAGCTCGCCATCAACGCCAAGCTCGTGGGCGCGCTTCTGGCAGCCAGCTTGGACAACGGCATCGACTACTTGTCGCAGAACTTCCTCGCGCCGTGTGCCATGGCTATCATGTACTGGGTGGCGGGCAAGATCGGGCCCATGCAGCCGGCGGCGGAGTCTGCGGCCGACGTGCTCTTGCGCATCATCCGCACCAACATGGGTACCACCGCCGCGGGCGCGGATGCGCCGCCCGACGCGCACTATGGCTTCCGCGTGGTGCTCAACACCGTGGGCCGCCACATTCTCCGCCGCGTGCGCACCGTGCCCGAGTGGAACGCCTCCGACAAGTTGGCGCTGCTTGCGCACACGGTGGAGGCGCACCTCGACCGCGAGTACTGCGGCGACCGCGCCCGCGACAGTGCGGGCGGCGGCGGC
>JAKUAN010000142.1:0-15286 GCA_030674715.1 Clavispora phyllophila
GAGCAAGGTCGCGCGCGGTGGCCCAGTCGGGCGCGGCGGCGGGGGCAAAGTCGGGCGCGCCGGGCGCAAACTCGCGGGCGGGTACGTTGGGGCTGAGGGGCGGGTTTGGCGAGAACTGGCGGTAGGACTGCGCGGAAAACGGGCGGAACGCCGTGGGCAGCGGCGCCGGGGGCGGATTGGATGCGCTTTTTGCCCGGCCGCCGGGAGGACCGAGGAAATCGGGCACGTTCAAATCCATGGGAAAGAAGGAGGAGTTTGTGGAGGTGACTTGACGAGTGCGGCGCGTGTGCAGGAGTGTGGGGCACGGTCGTGGCAGGCACAAGTGGGCGGTGGATACGGGGTATGCGGTTCGAGTTCGTAATGGGCTTGTTTGGTGCCGCTCGTATGCGGCCTCATTGTAGTTTGGGTAAGGGTTGACAATTGGTGTGAGGAAGATTACGGGCGGGTTACGTGCGGTTACGGAGGAATTTGTATTACGGAGGAATTACGGAGGAATTACGGAGGGATTACGGAGGGATTACAGAGGGACGGATGAATTACAGACGATGAATTACGGAAGGATGAGTTACGACAATTGCGACAGGTTACGCAAGGACGAATTGACGATGGATTGCGACATGAATTACGGATTCATGACGTTCAACGACAGAGTGAATGACGGAATGACCATGAATGACGGATTGAATGATTCGCGTGGATTGGGAAATGTGATGGATGGTGCGACCATTATGTGCACTGCGAACAATGCCGTCACGCCAATTATCCCGGCAACTGTTCCGGATCGGCGATAGGAGATAACGGGTGGATTAAAATGGAGTCGAAAGGTGGATCGAGATGGCCACTTTCCCCCAGGCTACAATGGAGGAAAACAGGAGTATCGTATCGTATTTGAGTCATGGATGCTCACCATGCGATGCCAAATGGCAGTACTGATCGTGGCAAGTGGAAATGGTCGTTGAGAATCTGCAAGATGTCGCGAGTAAAGAGATTGATTTATAATTCCATGACTGGAGAGGGAGTAAAGCCGGAGCATCCAGCAAAGGATTCAATGTTAGTGTAGCAGTCGTCCAGGGATTCGCATGGGAGGAGTAGAGTTGATTGAGGTTCTTCCTAGACTTGGTTCCAGTTCAGTCACTTACGCGGGACTGGTTCGTCACGCACTCATACTCACACTCACACACACACTCACACTTTTACTTACTTTTACTTACTTTAACGATCACTTTCACACTCACTCATACTCACACTCACACTCGCACTCACTCTCACTCGCACTCACACTCACTCTCACTCGCACTCACACTCACTCTCACTCTCACTCGCACTCACTCTCACACTCACACTCACTTTCACACTCACACTCACACTCACTTTTACTTACTTAAACGTTCACTCACTTTTACTTAAACGTTCACTCACTTTTACTTAAACGTTCACACTCACACTCACTGTTACTTACTTTAACGTCCACTCCCACTCTCACTCACTTTTACTACTTTCACGTCCACTCCCACTCTCCACCCTCTCCCCCTACGGCTCACGGCTCCCTCACATCGTTTATTCCTATTCGCTATTTCGACTCCCGCCGGTGCCCCGTGCCCGCCCGCGGAGGATACTTGGGGTCGTCAGAGTCAATCACATGCACGCACGTGCACCACTCCTTGGGCGCCGTGCGCTCCATCACCTCGGCAATATGCTGGCCACACCCGGTCCATGACTTGTGCTGGCAGATGGCGCAGATTGCTGTGGAACACATTGGCGCGCCACCACCGCGGCGCGCGCGGTTTATATACCGCGGCGGGCGCGGGCCAGGGCGCCGTTGCCTCGGGTGGGCGGCGCGCGCCCGGTGGAGTGCGCGCGCCCGGCGTCTTGGCCGCACATTGTGCGGTGGCGTGATCATGCCTCGGGGTTGTAGTGCCGGGGTTGTAGTACCGGGGGCGGAGGAGCAACGGGGTGGAGGAGGACTGGGTGGGCGGTGGTGCGGTGGGCGGTGGTGCGGTGGTGTAGTGCCGGCCATTGTTGGAGGTTGGCTGATGGGCATTGTGGAGGTGTTGCGGCGGGCGCGGGTCATGCGCCCGGACGCTCGGTGGCTCGGGAGTTGGCCCCAGCGGACGGATGCTCGGCTAGATCTCGGGTGCAGTGGTTGTTGGTTGATCTGGCCTCGCCATTTGCCATTGGGTCATTTGTTGGTGTGGCGTGTGACATTGGGCCATGTGCGGTTGCTGGTGGGGCGTATCAGTAGACAATGGTTGTGGATCATTTGGCCCTCGTTTGTTCGCGGTGTTTGCTCAGTGGATTGTCTTGTGCTCCGTTGGGTTGTGATCGGTGCTCCATTGGGTTGTGATCTGTGCTCCATTGGGTCGTGATCGGTGCTCCATTGGGTCGTGATCTGTGCTCCATTGGGTTGTGCTCCTGTTTTCTTGCTCTCGTATTCGCATATTCTGGTCGTCTGACCGTGTGCTTGTGCTTTATCTTTGACGTGATTTCTGACCGTGCTCGTGTTCCTCGTGTTCGTGTGTGTTCGTGTTTGTTCTTCTTATCCTTTGGTCGTGCTATTGTTCTTCTGATTGTGCTCTTGTTCTTCGTCGTCTCTTCTTATCTTCTGTGTTCTAATCTTCTGTGTTCTAATCTTCTGTGTTCTAATCTTCTGTGTTCTAATCTTCTGTCTTCTGTCTTCTGATATTCTGGCCGTGTTCTTATTCTCGTTCTTCGTGTTCGTTCTTCGTGTTCTTTCCTCGTGCTCTTCTCTTCTGTCTTCTGATCTTCTGATCTTCTGTCTTCTGACCATCGAATTCTTGCACTCCTTTGCCTTTATGTCTGCGGACTGGTCCCGCCAAAGTCTTATTTGGGCTGACTTTGCATCGTGGTTCGTTCATGTATGCGACGACATCTTGACATCATGGACGTTTCGTCAACTCCCATGGCCTGCTCGTGGTGTTCACGAATGTCGTATTTTCAGCAATGTCGTATTTTCAGCTCATTGGCAATTCAGCCCTCTGAAATGACAGGTCTATCCTCTTCTATCTTCCGGCCATGCTTTCCCTTGTGTTCTCCCTCTTTTCCTCCTCCTTTCTATTCCTTCTCTTCTCTATTCCTCCTCTTCTCTATTCCTCCTCTTCTCTATTCCTTCTCTTCTCTATTCCTCCTCTTCTCTATTCCTTCTCTTCTCTATTCCTCTGTTCTCCTCTTTCCATCTCCTCTACAACAATTCTCTTTCAGTGTATATTCGTACTTACAAAGCACCTCCGACCTGCTCTCTGTGAGCCTCGATCACATCACCATCCTCCAAATCCAAGTCTTCAGGGGTGTTATCAGGCGAAACACGAGTACCGTCAATCAAGAATCTCAACGACTCCATGGACTTACCTTGTCTCTTGCAGAACGCCTCCATCAATCTCTTCATGGGCGTGGTCTTCTTGATTTTGAAAAAAATCTCCGCTGTTCCATCACTCACCTTCAAGTTGATGTGGGTGTTGTCTGGCTTTTCTTCTTTTGGTTGTTCCGACATGGGTTGGGGTGGAGAGTAGATAAGTTTGTTTTGGCTTTTTGCACGGTTATGCGTGTGTGCCGGCATCCTCGCCGGATTCCTTTGCGCACTCCCCGACTGTCTAGGAATCTCGCCGTGGATACACAATTGATAAGTATATATATAAACTCAAGATTGCATATTTTTACATTTAGACTCAATATTTCTATATGTATATTTTCGTAGTATAAACTCATTTCTTCTTGGGAAAGAGTGGAGGCTATTCGGGGCAGAATCCGTCTTTGCGTATGATTCGTGTTGATGGCAAATCATGTGCGGTCATTATCTAGCCTTGCGAATCAATCCAGTTGCGCGAGATATTATTCCGTCGCCTGGAATCAAACACCTCCTGAATCAATTTTTTTCCGAAATCTTCAATAGACTGATCCGTAGTAGCCGTCACTGCACTCCATCGAGCGCCTCCAAGCATTCGAATATCGCTCTGTGGAATATCCGGCAGCTATCAGGAATCATTCTTCCATAATCGAAGATTGCTTCTTTGACATAATCGTAATATTCGTCTCGTTTCAACAGCCGACGCATCTTACACTTCTCACCTAAGCATAATATCTGTACCCGCGCCACGAGGTCGTACCGATCAAAATAGCGGGCAATACAAAAATGGTAAATGTGTAACACAATAGTACGAATATTGGTTTCCTTCCTTCGTTCTCCCGCTTCAAAAAATCCGATTTGTTAGTAATCGCAATATTGTCTTTATCCTGGAGAATGTGCTTGAGGAGAGACTGCGTATCGGGCTCACCAACTCATAGGTTTTACCAAGTGTGGCTGTGTTTGTTTCTACAAAGTAACTATGTTTTTCCGTCCAAAGATTCACTTCTGCATTTTTCTCAACTGCGAAGTCTATAGCCTCCTCTAGTGTCATGTTGGCACTGAAAACAAAACGTGCCTTTTAGACAGACAATAATCCCCGGCCCAAAAGCAACATTGGTTCGCTTTCATCGTATTTCGGCGGTTTTATCGGCAAGAGCCGCTCCTCGGGTTCCAAAAGCTTGTCTTGAGATTCTCTTGAGGAAGACACGAGGAAGAAAATCAGATTAGGTGTTACATATGAATCGCGCATAATGATGTTCGCATAATGATGTTCTTTAATACTTTAACAGATCTACTACCCGTTCCCAAATCCGTAACCACGCCATGACTACTGTTTGCAACTCTTTCGATTTCTTTTCGCTATTTGTTTTTCTTTTTGAATAATTCAGGCTTTTACAATCTTCCACCACAGATTTCTCTTACAACAGAAAATCTAAGTATAGTAACATCCTACATACCCGGCATGCGACACACCGGAGCGTTTGAGTTTTCTCCGACATATCAGAGATTGTTATATACCACATACATAAACTTGCTTGGAATTGCTGGTCTGTGTGAATTTGGTGTTGGCATCTGAGACATCTACTCTGCCATTCTGTTAAGAAGATATCGAACATTATTCAACCGCATTAATCCAGTATTCCATATTTAGATTCTTCTTGCAGTTTCAATAATAGCCCTATTAATCTTGTAATCATAAACAGAAAACCCTGGGCTATACATTCCAGAATTTGTGCTTTCTTACCACATTTCAATTTCCTCGTGCAATAAGAGTATTTTACCGATGAGTATGATTTCTAACCGGCTGACATGTTTCAGAAGATTTGCGAATTCACATCAGGATACCAACGCACCTGAAAACCACCTCAACAATGTAAGATATTGCGCAGCGCTGTTTCAGCCCCAGCGCTTCAACCAAAACTTGCCTCCGTATATTATCACATCCACACCGTTATATTCACCGCATCAAAAACGAATTACACTTTCGCATGAGAAGGTATCTCAATGCAGAAGAAAGGCTTTCCCAGGTCTGGCTAAATCACCATATACTTGTAATGGCTATCCTACTTGTTAAAGTATACCTCTTCTCAAGGACTCTCACTGCGGCCCTTACTGCTCTTCAGAAAACCACCAGTTCTCTCTGTACGAAACTCAACAGCGTCCTGAATGAGGTATTGAACGTACCAGAACAAGTGGCTTCTATCTCTCGGATCACAATCGAGTATGCATTGGGCAAATACGAAGAAATGATAAAAAGAATGTTCAACTTGTGCATTTCCATAGCGAAAGCTATGGTCGAATTCGCGTTGGAAATGTACTTGGGTACGCTTGGGTGCCTCTGTACTGCCTTCGTGAAGGGCTGTCTTGATCTTGTAACAGATGTATTGGAGACAGTGACTAAGGTGGTACAGAGTGCAATTAATGCGTTCCTCGGTGCATTTGAGTCCGCCCTTTCGGGTCTTTCCACTATCATCAATGGAATCCTCAAAGTAGTGGACGAAGTAAAGTCGTTTTTTGAGAACACCGACACCTCTGATGTTCTGACTGCGGTTGATAAGGTAAACATGACCATAACATCGCTCACATCAATAACAATTCCCACATCTTATATTCAAGAGGTTTCCAACTTGACAGAGAAGATTCCAGATTTTGAAGACGTCTTATCAGATCTCACGCTCTTGCTTACCGCTCCATTAACCAACATCTCCTATGATATCGGAAACACGTCCATGAGCACCAATTTGACCTTACCCCAAGTGCAAACTACCTCTTATGATATGCTAAAAGATACATGCTCTGAGATAGACTCCAGCTTTGAGTCGGCAATTCGACATACTTTGGAATTAACCAACTTCATTCTCATAGGCTTAGGGTGTGGAACTTTTGCGTTGATCGTATTGATCATTTGGTTAAAGTATCAGAAGTGGAGGCGATACCAGTCACTTCTTCATCAGATATCGGCCGAACTGCTGTATATTGCCATCGGGAATATGCTCCACGATTATGATCGCCGCATTCTTACAAAAATCACAAACAAGATGGATTCTTCATGGAGGTGGCTTGTAGCATACATTGCAACACCTGTTCTCACAAATTGTCTATTCGTTGGCTTCGCCGGGATATTAGCTGTGGGACTCCAATACTTCATTCTCTTGTCAATGGATAAGAAGATTAGAAAAGCACTAGCGGTTTCGTCTACCCTGACGAATGTCGCAATTTTGGCGCTGAATGAAACTGCTTTGTTTTTGAGTAGTACGCAGCGTCAAATGATGTCCATACTGGAGGAGATCAATAATGAATTGCTATCCTCAGTAGAGTCGGCCACCGCAGAATTATATCTGGGAGTTGTCGCCGCATCATCGGCCATCAACACCACAATCAACTCAATATTTGGATCCTCGCCTTTCGCGCTGCCTCTCCAAACCATCATTTATTGTACCATTGGGAGGAAATTGGCCGATATAGAGGAAGGACTTGAATGGGTTTTGAACAACACGAATATAGAGTTTCCGCTGCTTCCTGACGACAAATTGCAAGCTTACAGCGACCAAGCTGTGAGCAAAATTGTCAGTCTGTCCCCTGATATTTCCAGTGAAGTGTACGAGGGGATCAGCTTATTGGTGCTGAAGTACAAAAATGTTCTCGAAATAGAACTCATTACCAGCTGCGCGTTTTTTGGATTGTGGCTTGTGGCCGTAGCTATTGGAAGCATTTTCATGCTAATGATGCCTGCCGAAGACACTATGGAACAGCCAATAATCGCTAATCCTAGGCCCATGAGTGAAACAGAAAAGTTTCAATACGCATTTCCATTCACCGATCCTTTTGCGCTTCCAGGAATGATCACCGGTTCCAGTAGATACACTGACTCATAGAATCATAACGTCATTACCTCCCTACTTTACAGTATAGTTAATCGGGTAATCTTCGTGATCAGGCTGGAACTCGTCATAGGAGCACTCGAAATTATTATGAGATTCAGGATCATCCAGATAGTTATCACGCTCAGATCCATCAAAATATTCAGGCTGGTCGCTTTTCTCAAGGTTTTCGTCATAGCTGGACATTCTCTCTGTAGAGTACAAAGAGCGTATCAGTCGCAAGTTTCTTTTTCGAGATTGGCTTTGTAACCGCACCCGCTCGAGTTTGACTTTCAGACGATACCGCTTTTTGAAGACCTTGTACTGCTGCTCTACTGCATCAGCTTTTTCGTACTCACTTCCGTCAACCATTTCATCTGTATTAGGTCCCAAATGCGTCCCTTCCACAAATTTTAAACCTTTGAGTTCCGGAGGCATAAAGTCCTGCTCAATAATACCGTGCCGGAAGTTGGGGTTATATTTGTACGTATCAGAGTATCCCAATTCTTTCATGAGCTTTGTTGGTGCATTTCGGAGATGTAGCGGGACAGGGAGTTTCATGGTCTCGGGCTTTTCCTTCAAAAGAGCCTGAGCTGTTCGAAGCGCTCGATAGGACTTTGTGGATTTCGGCGCTCGGGCCAACTTTACCGCACAATGGGCAAGAATTATTTCACCTTCAGGCATACCCACAAATTGAAGCGCTTCCATTGCTGAAATAGCGAATGGCAAACATGAGGAATCGCGAAGACCAATATCCTCGCTAGCAATCACAATCATTCTTCGCGCAATAAACAACGGATCTTCACCACCGCTGAGCATCTTTACAAGGTAAAACATGGCGGCATCCGCATCAGAGCCTCGAACCGACTTGTGAAAGGCGCTGATGATGTCGTAGTGGTTTTCTCCCGTCTTATCGTACATCTGGTGAAAGTTTCGAGTCGATAGCAATGGTCGCAAATTTTCTAGGTTTACCTTAATCACTCCAATTTTTTCTGGAACCTCTATCGTTTCTGTCAGCTCAGTGATGGAGAAAATATTATACTTGCGTCCGGAAAGATAAGCGTTTATCGATTCCAAGATGTTAAGAGCCACGCGAGAGTCCCCCGCAGATAAAGCAGCGATATGATCGATGGCCTCTTTATTCATGGCAATTAGATGAAGGCCGTAAACACGTTTTCGTGTACGGTTGAGCACAAAGAGACCTTTATTCAAAATCCTTACCACTGCGTTATGGGAGAGGGGCTCCATAACAAACGTATGCATTCGCGATAGCAAGGCATTATTAAGAGTGAAAGATGGGTTTTCCGTGGTTGCACCAATCACAGTCACGATGCCCTTCTCTATCACCGGCAAAAGCAAATCTTGCACTGCTCGGTTGAAACGATGTATCTCGTCCAAAAAAAGAATAGTCTTTGTTCCCAGGGCCTGAAGTGCATTTTGAGCCGCTGCGAATGCTTCCTTCATCTTTTTCGCATTGCTCTCCGATCCCGAAAGCTCTACATAGCGGTGGTTGGATGACTGTGCCACAATACGTGCCAACGATGTCTTTCCCACTCCAGGAACACCCCACAATATGAAGGAAGGCATTTGGTCCGAATGCATCATGTTACGAATGAGTCCATTGGTACCCACAAGTTTCTCTTGACCGTAGAAGTCATCTAGACTGTTAGGGCGGATGCGTTGGGCCAAGGGGAGCAGAGCTTCACGCTTGAGACGAAGGAACTCCTCTGATAGATTTTGTTTTTGCGTATTTTGAGAAAGCTGAGTCGTTTGAACTGGAGCAGGAATCGCCTGTGTTGGGATTTCCTGGAATTCCGGTGAAACTGGTCCTTTTTCTATGCTCGCCTGTGTTGGAATGGGCTGCAGGATGACCGCTTGACTAGACTGAGACGGAAAGGCTTCATTCTGGCTGAATTGACCTTTGGGATGCTCATTGGAAATGAGCGGCAAATGTCCATGGCTCACGCTGCCTTCGCCCCGAGGTTGGACTGGAGAGCTGTTCAACGGCTCCAGGACAGCATTCACTTCCCTCTTCCCCTCGAGTATCTTTATCTCAAGTTCCTTCTGGCGCCGCTTCAACTTGCGCTCGGCGATCAATAGGGATGTGAGCGTTGCGTCCTTCTTGGACCGGTCGGATCGTTTGGAATCGGCCTTGAGGCCCAAGGCGGCGAATGCATTTCTGGTCCGCGGTCTTTCCTCAGGGCTTCTGGGTCTTTCTGGCTCGTGAGTATCGAGACAGTTATTCACGTGACGCTCTAGAAATGCCGCCGAGAAGCTTTTGAAACAGAGGGGACACTGTTCTTCCATGGAGTTGCGCGGTGCAAATGCATTTGCGCGTTGCATTTCGTAAGCGCATTTGGTGCATCTAGATGCAGCGCGCACCTGGCAAAATTGCAGCCATTTTGTGGCTTTCGCTGTACCACAAACTCACTCCACGCTCGACTTGGGAGTGCTGCAAATGAGGAATTTTTTTTGGCTCTTTTCTTAGGCGCCTATTCAAAATCTTTTATTTATTGCCGTACTTTTTTTTGTTCGATGAATTGACTGCTTATAAATATTGTGCACCATTGTTTGGAATCTTGAGGGTGGCTTTTTATGACCTCCCTGAAATAGTCACCGGATATCCTCTTAGGGTTTATCGCCGAATATCTCCATAGTCAGGTATTGTGCTCGTTTTGGTGGGAGTTTTACAAATTTTTCGCTGCTATAATGGCTGGGGAAACGCGCCATTTATATAGACGAAGTCGGCGCACATTTTCTTTTTGTGGTTGCTGCAACTCGCCCAATGCATTGGTTTCTAGAACTTGAGAACGTTTCTGACAGAAATAGTAGTATTCCGCTCTACTGGGCCACAGGTTGCGTTTCTTTGGAACTCTGGGCTAGATTTCCGCCCGAGTGCAGTTTTAACCGTGAAGAAGGCTTCTCTGATATTCCTCGCCTGAGCTATCACGACCGATTCCGGTGTTTCCCCTGATTTATTACTGTACCATGGGATTTTGGCTCAGCAGTATACTTCAGTGTCAGTTGGGACCTATCTGTAGTGCCTGTCGATGTTCTACATATAGGCTTATTTTACAAGATTAGAAGTTGGGCGGATGAAGCAGCATCCTAAATTACTATTTTGTTACTCGAAACGCAATTTGGTAAGGCCGAGTGCCAACTCCATCCCACCAGTCCCAACTCCATCCCACTTCACGCTTAGGTACAGAATACGACTTAATTAAGCAAATAGTACATGATCTACCGTCTCATAAATATGTCCTCTGGTGTTGTTGTGTAGATCTCGGTAGCGCCGTCGCCAGAGAAGATTATGCAGCTTCCAGTGGTATTACATCCATACATCTCAACAAGTCCAGTGGCGTGCTTGTAGAACAAATGCCACATCCCATAATAAAATCTTCTTGCAGATAACAGGTGAAGAACTGGGCATAGCTTTCTTATGAGATGTACGCCATCGCAGACGTTGTCCTGCATGGCGCGACAATCGGCACCTAATAAACCCGATTTGGTAAAATGGTATCGCGTCCACCACCGTCATGACTACTGGCATCGTATGGCAAACGTTCCCTCTAGCTCCAGCAGAGCTTTCGCTCGCACGTGTCTTGCGCTGTGGCCAAACCTTCCGCTGGAAAAATGTCAACTCTGTTTGGAGTTTTTCTACCGCCGACCGCATCATTTTGCTCAAGCAAGACCACACCCATCTCCACTATGCATCTGTCAAGGCAGAACACAACGGGTCGGGAAAAGACCAAACCAAACAGAGCCCGCAACAAGAAGCTGATGCGACCCTAGCCTTTATCAAAGACTATTTCAATTTGCACGTGTCGCTCACCCACTTATATCAAGGCTGGGCGAAGGTGGAAACTGCTGCGCGTGGTAAGTCAACGTCGTTTGCCCAGTTTCCGGGAATCCGAATCTTGCGCCAGGACCCATGGGAAACCGTGGTTCTGTTCATCTGCTCCTCCAACAACAACGTCAAGCGTATCTCGAAAATGTGCGATGCACTCTGCACCGAGTACGGTCGTTATGTAGGCAATCACGATGACGTCGACTACTACTCGTTCCCCCAGCCAGCAGACTTGGCAGGACCGGAAGTGGAGACACGTCTCCGAGAGTTGGGATTTGGCTACCGCGCCAAGTACATTGCGGCAACTGCGCAGATGTTCGTGAGTAATGACAAGCCACACATTTCGCTTGAGAAGCTCGACGCACTCAGACACGAGCCGTTTGAAGAAGCGCACGCGTTTTTGCTCCAACTCACAGGAGTCGGCCCCAAAGTCGCCGATTGCATCTGCCTCATGGCACTCGACAAGCACGATGTGGTTCCGGTGGATACTCATGTGTTGCAGATCGCTGTCCGCGATTACAAATACCGTGGACCCCGGACCATGAACAAAAAGACTTATGAGATGGTAAGGCGGCACCTTGCAGACCTATTTGGCGAGTATGCTGGGTGGGCTCAGCTGGTCATGTTTGCGGCAGACCTTGCAGACTTGAACAATGGAGTGAATCAGATTGCGGGCACCGACGTGCGTCACACTGTTGAAGAGAAGCAGGTGAAAGCAGAAGCAATCGTACTGGTCAAAACAGAAACGGATAATGTTGTCAAAGCAGAGGCAGTGTCCCTTGTGAAAACAGAAATAAAGCTGTATCAGACAGAAGCAAAAATCAAACGGGAACTCAAAGATGCGTCTCCAAGAAGTGAGGGCATCAAGAGGGTGAGGCAGTCAGCTGTGAAAGTGGAGCTGGGCTGAAGTGGAGGGTATGGTAGAGAGATGGGCCATGGCTACAGGTCCTGTTGCATTCCATGATATTGACTATCTTATATAATGCAGTTCCGGCGTCCGGAGACGCTTCTCGTCCTGAGGGTATTGAAGCCCTCGCGCTAATGTACATTGATTTTAAGCCTCTGGGCACTACTTCTTGATAGGAGCAGGCTTCTTCCAGTAGTATTGCTTGTGAGTCTTTCTGCATGCTCTCAAGCCCCCATGACCCTTAATCAGTGCCACCAAAGTTTGGCGCTCGGGATCAGTATCCTTCTCTGGGATGTAGTAGTATTCCTCCTCCAATGGCTTTCCGGCAGCGTCCTTGCCCTGGCGGTAAATGATGCCGATACATTCTACCTGGTTGAGCACTGCACGAAGCTGTGCTAAGGAGAGTGTAGACACCGCCGCCAGAATAGTGTTCAAGAACGAGCCTGGTGTAGATGAGAGGCGCAGGAATGCCAAATGATTAATGAGAATATTTTTGATCTCACCGAGTTTGCTTACACTTTCGAGGCAACCTTGGTCAATAATCACTTTGCCGTCCTTGTCTCGGTCCGATGCAGAAGGTTCTGGCTTGGAGGCTTCAGCGCGGTGCTTCTTCAGGCTAGGCTCTTCGCTGAGAGCTCTTCTCTTGGCCGGAAGTGTGTGCAGAATGTTGGTACTGCGGTCTGACAACGGCGTGCTAGCTCTCTTGATTGGCGCCAGTGCCACTGCCTGGGTATGGACCTTCACCGGGGTGCTGGCAGGCACCGTCGCTTGCGTCTGCATCTTTGCAGGTGTGCTGATGGTAACTGCTGTGTGGGTCTGGGCCTTCACCGACATTGAGGATGGAACTGGCGCTTGGGCCTTGGCGGGCTTCGCCTTCACTTCGGCCTTGGGTGTGAGCCCCGGCTTTGCGGCCGCCGTCGCGGCAACCTTCACCGGTCTTGCCCGCTTTGAGGGAGTCTGGTCCTCCTCTTCCGGCTGCTTGTGGGCTGGCTTCTGCGGAGTACACGGAGCCGGCACAGAGAACGCCTGTGGCGTGGCAGTGGATGCGGGAGCTTCTGCGAGCACTGGCATCTCGTCGTCGGTCAACTCCTCGTCACAGTCGTCCGGGTTGACTAATATCACGTGGTCCCGGACCTGCAACAAGACGTTGGCGAAGCGTGGCATTTCCACGCGCTCACCGCGCGCCACGTGGAACTCGGTGTGCTGATAGTCCAAGATGATGGTTTTCGAAAGCGTGTGCGATGCCAACGGCTTGCCACTTTCGCGCAACACAAACACCTTATCGTGGGTGTTTGACACCTGGCACACCCGTGGCACCACCATTCCCATACCGTTGTGGCCCAAGCACGTGAACACAATTGTAGATGGAGTGTGGTCGACGCGCACATGCGCACGGCTGACGGTCTTGTCAGCGGTCTTGAAGTGGAAGTCGCAGGTTTTGGAGCTGCGGCCAATCACTACCGACGTCTTTGCGGCCGTAAGCGGAATGCGCAAAACCGCGGCATCGGGATTCAAGATGTTGAAGTCGCGGTTGATGCTGACGGTGGCGCGGGTGGGGTTTTTTGCAGCCGCCCCCGCACCGCCGAGGTATTTATTGGCGCCGTATCCGAACGCTCCTTTCAGGGGCTCGTTTTTGCCTCCGGCAGAATGGCTGCCAAAGCCTCCCCGCACCGGTTCCTTGCCACCGAGGGTGTGGCTGCCAAAATTGGGCGTGGAGGGTTTTGCAGCCACCTTGCCACCAGGGAGCTCAAACACAACATGCTTGGGATTGGCAATTTTGGCCTTTTCCTCCTCGTGGCGCGCAGGCGAAGACGATCTTCCAGTGGTGGAGGATGGGTTGGGAGTAGGGTATTCATGTCTGCCGCGGGGCAAATCTTTAGCTTTGAATGGGTCAAAGTCCGCGTCTGCCACGTTGAGCACTGGAGACGACGGAGGAAACTGGTATTCCGACATTGGAAAGGAGAATGAAATGGAAAAAAAATAAAAGTGAATGCGGTGAGTGACAAAGAAGCGAGATAAAGAGACTTGATAAAGCGAGAAGAGGACAGTCACCACAAGCAACGGTCACGCAAATAAATGGTCGCGAATACGTAAACAAACATCAAACGCGACCTGCGGGCATCTTATGCCATACGCGCGGACGCGTGCCCAAATCACGTGCTGCCGGAAGCTTTTGGTGACTGCTGCTGTGGTCGTGTCAAGGATCGGCAGGAAGAGACATGGTGCGATTGCGCGACATTGTCGTACCGCTTTTTGACATTTGCATAATGTCGCCCCATACTATGGCGGGACACAAACACGTCTTGCAGGGGAGAGAGGGGGGAGGAATATACCACAAACACGTCTTGAAACCCGTACATCTACAAAATTGCATCCGTACATCTCGATACCTAAGACCCGTACCTCTTGATGCAAAACACCCATACACCATAAATCCATGCGACATTGTCGCTCACCACCACCGCCCAGATAAAAAGCAATGTCGCACGTACAAGCCCACTAAAACACCTTTGGAAATGTCCAGCCGTATACGAATTTTATTTGGGACAAATCTAAGATTTTCCTTTTGGGCATGCGACCTTTTACTAAATTTCTAAGGAATTTTGTCTGCTACAATTTTTTTTTTCATGCTCTTAACACCTTTATACAGAAGAATAATTATCACATACATTTTGCTTCCATCAGAATAGTACTACTGCACCCCTAGTACTTTCAATTATACTGCTCGGATTACACAAGTCATTTCCATTACATTACTGTGAAATTTGAATTCTTCCTCTTTAATGCAGATACCAAACTGCAGCATTTTTTATGGAGTCTTCGATTTTGATACGGAACTGGCAAACCGTAGCAAAATCTACTCCCATTTCAAATTTCTAAAACACTTCAAAAAACTTCAAAGCAAACTGAACATTATGAATAAAAGCATCGACAAACTTAACTCATGCTTACTCTTCATAGCCCCACATATCTCACAGGATGCCAAACATATTTGACCACATATTATACAATCATAAAAGCAAACAGAAAATCAATCCGCCACATAGGTCCAGACCAAAAACAAAACATAACAATCATACGTGTGCGTCTCATACTTCAACAGATAGAGCGGTTTTGGGGCCTCAAGCGGCGCAAGGGGGGAGCCTTGGTGGAGCGGGCCCAATTTCAAAACGACGGTGGTTCCGAATCGGGACAGGTGCATGAGGCCGTGAAAAAGCAATTGTGGCTGCCAAAGCGCCTAGAACCAACATAAATAGGGCTGAATCGTGGTTAAAAACGGTCGGCAAAAATCCAATAAATTTTTTAGGAGG
>JAKUAN010000143.1:0-15075 GCA_030674715.1 Clavispora phyllophila
AAAAAAAAAAAAAAAAAAAAAAAAAAAAAGGACGTAAAAAGGCACATCCGAAGTTAAATTGCGATAACAGGTTCTCAGAAGACCGTGGGAGATTTTCAACACCCAAACTACAAAGAAATGAAATGAGAAACTTCCAAAAAAACGAGAATGAGCAATACCTTTGCTTACTACCACAAGGATTTCCCTGATCTATTGTAGTCTAGATTTCTCACACCAGTGCATCGGCCGTTCACGCCGGTGCTCTTAATCCTAAAATCCGTCATTCATGGTTATTTCCCAAATACACTCTCCATCCGCCCCATCATGTAAGTATTATTTTTTTCTCGAGATTGTATCAGACCAGGCTTGCATGTAACGGGGAACAGTTATTGGGTGATCCAATCAGTCTCTCACCGGCTCTAAATATCGTTTACTCTACTTACAGGAAGAAACTTGCGGTTGCAGTGAGAATATTTTCCAACTGATAAGTGCGACATTGCCCTATTGTCTCGCTCAAGATGTACAATCGTACGAAGCTCGACGGATGATATGTCTATTTTTTTTTTTTTTATTTTTCTTATTTCTGTTTTCGCCTTCCTTCCTCGACCTCTCTAGCGTATTATCACGCGTAAACTCGAACTTGGTGTAAATGTAGTGGTTATATGCACGTGGGTTACTGAGTACGATTGTAGCGTTCCCTGTCAGGCTAGCTACCCATTATAAGCCTTTTTCTTGTTCACTAATAGACAACAATGTCGCAACCTGGCTCCTTACTTTTAGCTTGGCAAGTTAAGGATAAGCACTGTCTTGTAATAGGCGGAGGAGATGTTGGTCTTAGCAGAGTCGAGCACATGCTTCGAGCAAATGCCAAAGTGACGGTGGTCTCAGGTGGGAAAGTACATCCCAAATTGGCTAAGCTTCATGAAGAAGGAAAGCTTTGGAAGCTCATTGAACGTGACTACCGTCTGCTGGACTTGACCATGTATGAAAAGCTGGATCCACCAAGTCTCAGTTATGAAGATGTTGATGAGTCGCACTACAAGATGATCGATGAGATGGTCGTTAATCAACATTTCGCTTGTGTATGCTGCTGTATTGACGACCCAGTACAGTCTACCAAGATCTACTATCAGTGCAAATGGTTGCGTATACCAGTAAACATCGCTGACAAGCCACCCTTATGTGATTTCTACTTTGGGTCCATGTTCAACCAGGAAGCGCTCCAGATCATGATTAGCACAAATGGAAAGTCTCCCAGATTACTGAAAATGATCAAAGATGATATCGCAAAGCAATTTGCGGGAATTAACTTGAACGATGCGGTAGATAATTTGGGACGTATCAGAGCCAGGTTACGTGAGAAGTTGCCACAAGACGACTTGGCTACCATCGACGCTAGAATGACATGGATCAAAGCATTGACGGACTTCTTCTCATTGAGACAGTGGACCCAGCTCGAATTGTCGGACAAGGGTATTGATGCCATTGTGGAGACTTACCCGGAGTATCCTCCAAAGGACTACGACTCATTCCGGGCGTTTCTTTCATTAGAATAACACTTAAACTGTCTAGATTACTTAATACTTGATGTCTTCATGAACGAAAACTTTGGATCCGCCAGCACCAGCGTATTCGGAGGCAATGTGACCATCTCCCTTCAAGTGGTACTGGTAACTCATTAAACCTTCCAAGCCAACAGGTCCTCTAGCATGGATCTTATTGGTACTGATACCAACTTCGGTACCAAAACCGTATCTAAAACCATCGGCAAATCTGGTGGAACAGTTCCAGTACACGCCGGCCGAGTCAATACCTTTCAAGAATGTGTCCGCTGCTGACTTGTCTTCCGTCACAATACAGTCGGTATGCTTAGATGAGTGCTCATTAATGTGGGAGATAACTTCTTCGAGACCTGAAACTGCCTTAACAGCGATGTCAAACGACAAAAATTCTGTATCGAAAGAGTCTTTGTCTGTTGGAACCACAAACTTTGGGTTCACGCCAGCCGGCAATTTGCTTTGGATTTCTGGAGTAGCATGCAACGTTACCTCAACATCGGTAAGGCTAGACAATAGCTTGTTCAACTTCTCACTGTCGGCAACAACATTTTCGTGAATCAACAATTGCTCGACCGCATTGCATCCAGCAGGATAGTTGGTTTTAGAATCAACAACAATACGGCATGCCTTATCTATGTCTGCGGATTTGTCAACGTAAATGGAGCAAATACCGTCTGCGTGGCCCAAGACTGGAATTTTCGTGTTTTCCTTGATGTTGCGGACCAAGGCGTTGCTTCCTCTAGGAATAACCAAGTCAATGTACTTGTCTTGAGACAACAAGTCGCCAACTTCTTCACGAGATTGGATAAGCTGAATGGCAGATTTTGGCACGTTTGTTTTCTGGCTGAGAGTGGCGTTGATGACCTCACTAATGGCCTTGAAAGTTTGGTAAGATTCCTTGCCACCCTTTAAGATAGCACAGTTACCAGACTTGATAGCAAGAGCTGAGATGTTTGCAATAACTTCTGGACGACTCTCAAAGATAATGAGCAAGACTCCAAGAGGAGCGGTCACTCTGTACAAATTCAAACCTTCGTCGAGCTTTCGGGCCAAAGTGGTCTTTCCCACAGGGTCTTCCAAAGCAGCAACATCGAGGATTCCTTGCAACATAGACTCATATTTGCCGTTTTTGGTCAAATCCAATCTCTTGATCAAAGATGATGACAAACTGCTTCTTTCGGCCGCTTCCATATCGAGCTTATTAGCGGCGATAATCTCCTCTTTAGAAGCATTCAAAGCGTCGTGAATTTCTCTCAAAGCGTTGGATCTTTCTTCATTAGTAAGGGTCTTGAGAATACCAAATGAGAGACTGGCGTCTTTAGCAATCTGTTCAGCCATGGTTCTGTAGGTTCGAGGAGGAACTGTAGTCTCCATATATCAAATTTCGCGCGTGAGTCACTTAGCATCTGCGATCCACAAGTGAATACGTTGGGACAAGCACACTATAACATTTTTTCAAAATTTCTAATTAAAAAAGCTTTGTATTTAAAGATATGATAACATGTGGCTAGTTTCATTTCTTTGGTGTAAATGTAGATTTTGATTTTTGTATTTTTATGTCCGAATCATTGAGATAGTGCACATTGATATTTTGAATCCCAAAGATTGTCCTCGAGATCCATCAGAATTGTGAATACGAAAAAAAAAAACGAATAGAGAATAGTAGAATTAAAAAGGAGATATATATACTGCTTTCTTTCTTTCGCATAAAATCAAAAGTGTAAATAACTCCGTACTTTTTTTAGCTCCACCAGCCGTAGTTGCAATTCTAGTCTCACTATTGTAGAAATCAGACATCAACAACACTTTTGCAATTTAGGGAAATATTCTGATCTGCCGAACATGCGAGCTAAATACTTCTATTTCCCCAATGGCTGACAATTTAGTATTTAATTCTTCGAGATATTCAGAATATTCGTCACGGTCATTGTGATGTCGTCTTGAGTGGATCATCCAAGTCTGTGTGCACACCACGCTAAAAATACCAAACACAGCCGGATTCTTCAACTCTGGTCCATTGCAAAGAAATATACTTACTAGCCATCTGGCCTACATCACAATGGCACAAGATCCGGCGAACCCTTTTACAGACAAAAACAATCTAATTGATTTGGATCTCACTGAATCACAAGGTGGTGATCGCCCTGGAGAACGATATCCAGTATATGAAAGTCCTTACACATATCCAACATCCTCGAGAGAAGGAAACCAGAACAATGCAAATCCTTTCTTAGATACACTAGAACTTTCAGACATTGAGGATGAGTCATTCTATGCCAACGAAGCCAGCTACAATTACCAGCATCATGGGTCGAATCGTCAAGTTCCCCTTTTGAGTACTTCAAACCAACCACAGCCGCTGAAAAAGCCAGGCTTCCTCGACAGATTCAGAACAGGTCGCAAGGAAAACCAACTGGGGGCTTATGTTGGCATGGAAGATGACTACACCGATCGCATACACGACAATAATACTGGACTGTCGGATTTTGATATTCGAAGAATTTTCCGAAAAGTCAAGGGTGTTTTTGGTGGTAAAGGAAATGTCGATACCGCTGTGCCGTTGGGTCCTCGTGAGATTTTTGTCTTGAACCACTCCAAGAATCTGTCCTCTGGGTTCTACGGGAACCACATCTCAACGACTAAGTACAACTTTGCTACTTTCTTGCCTAAATTCTTCTTTGAGCAATTCAGCAAGTATGCCAACTTATTCTTTCTTTTCACTTCCATCATTCAACAAGTTCCAGACGTTACACCAACGAACAGATATACTACTATTGGTACGTTGTCCGTGGTGTTACTTGTCTCCGGAGTGAAGGAAGTGATGGAAGACTTGAAGCGTGCCAATGCTGATAGCGAGCTCAATAACACGAAAGTGTTAGTACTAGATCCTAACACCGGCTCTTTCAACTTGAAAAAATGGATCCAGGTGCGGGTGGGCGATATTGTAAGGGTTAATAACGAGGAACCTTTTCCCGCCGATTTGCTTCTTTTGAGTTCTTCAGAGCCCGAAGGTTTGTGTTACATTGAAACTGCAAACTTGGATGGTGAAACCAACTTGAAAATTAAGCAAGCAAAAGCCGAAACAGCATACTTAGTAGATCCTCACTCTTTGGTGTCCGATTTAACGAATACCGAGATCATGTCAGAGCAGCCAAACTCTTCGTTATACACATACGAGGGTACATTGAAGAACTTTGGTTCAGCAACTGATATTCCTCTTTCGCCGGAACAATTGCTTTTGAGAGGTGCGACCTTGCGCAACACGCAATGGATTCATGGTATCGTGGTTTTCACCGGACACGAAACAAAATTGATGAGAAATGCCACTGCCACTCCAATCAAGCGGACTGACGTGGAGAGAATCATCAACTTGCAAATTATCGCTTTATTTTCTATATTGATTATCTTGTCCGTCGTCTCGTCGATTGGTAATGTTGCTTTGATCCACGTCAAAAAGAAGCAATTATCGTACTTGTACTTGGACGGTACGAATATGACTAAATTATTTTTCAAGGACATTCTCACATACTGGATTTTGTTTTCCAACTTGGTTCCTATTTCCTTATTTGTTACAGTGGAAATTATCAAATACTATCAGGCCTATATGATTGGCAGTGACTTGGACATGTATTTTGCCGAGTCAGACACCCCTACAGGCGTGAGAACGTCGTCATTGGTCGAAGAGTTAGGTCAAATTGACTACATATTTTCTGACAAGACAGGTACTCTCACAAGAAATGTTATGGAGTTCAAAGCGTGCACGATCGGAGGAAAGTGTTATACTGAAGAGATTCCCGAAGATGGACATGCCCAGTTAGTCGATGGCATGGAATTGGGGTTCTACAGCTATAATGACATGCAAGCTCACTTGAGAGACAACCAGCTGCCGCAATCTGCAATTATCAATGAGTTTTTCGTTTTGCTTAGTACTTGCCACACTGTGATCCCCGAGGTGAATGAGACCACTGGAGACATTAAATACCAGGCAGCTTCTCCTGATGAAGGTGCGTTGGTCCAAGGTGCTGCAGACCTAGGTTATAAATTCACTATTCGTCGCCCAAAGAGTGTCACCATTCATTCACAAGCACTGCAAGTCGACGCAGAATACGAATTATTGAATATTTGCGAGTTCAACTCCACCAGAAAGAGAATGTCTGCTATTTTTAGATGCCCCGATGGGGTGATTCGTCTTTTCTGTAAAGGTGCTGACACGGTGATTTTGGAACGTCTATCTGAACAAGAACCACAACCTTTTGTGAATGCTACCGTTAGACATTTGGAAGACTTTGCTTCGGAGGGATTACGGACTTTATGTATCGCTTCGAGAATTGTACCTGAGGAGGAGTACCAAGCCTGGGCTTCCCAATACTACGAAGCATCGATCTCCCTTGAGAACAGAAGTGACCAGTTAGATGCAGTGGCAGAGTTGATTGAAAAAGACCTTTTCCTTTTGGGTGCGACCGCTATTGAAGACAAATTGCAAGACGGAGTTCCTGAAACCATTCACACGTTGCAAAATGCTGGAATTAAGATTTGGGTTCTTACTGGTGATCGTCAGGAAACTGCCATCAACATTGGTATGTCATGCAAGCTTCTAAGTGAAGACATGAATCTTCTCATAATCAACGAGGAAACTAAGGAAGATACGAAATTGAACATAAACGAGAAGCTAGAAGCTATCAGTGAGCATCAATATGATATTGATGCTTCTGCATTAGATTCTTCTTTGGCGTTGATTATCGATGGCCATTCCTTAGGGTTCGCTCTCGAGGCAGATGTCGAGGATTCATTTTTGGCATTGGCTACACGCTGTAAGGCCGTGGTCTGCTGTCGTGTTTCCCCATTGCAAAAGGCATTGGTAGTGAAAATGGTGAAGCGGAAGAAGAGGAGATCCTTGCTTTTGGCCATTGGAGATGGTGCTAATGATGTGTCGATGATTCAAGCCGCTCATGTTGGTGTTGGTATCAACGGTATGGAAGGTATGCAAGCAGCTAGAAGTGCAGATGTATCGATCGGGCAGTTCAAGTATCTCAAGAAGCTTTTATTGGTGCATGGATCGTGGTCTTACCAGCGGATTTCCAACGCCATCTTATATTCTTTCTACAAGAATATCGCGTTATACATGACCCAATTTTGGTTTGTGTTTGTGAACGGTTTCTCAGGACAATCTCTTATCGAGTCATGGACGTTGACATTTTACAATGTGCTTTTTACGGTATTTCCCCCATTCATCATGGGTGTGTTTGACCAGTTTGTCAGTGCCAGATTCTTGGACCGCTACCCGCAACTATATCAACTTGGTCAACAAAGAAAGTTTTTTAATGTTACAATCTTTTGGGGTTGGATTCTCAACGGGTTTTATCACTCTGCAATTGTGTTTGTGTGCGCAATGGTCATTGACCTCTATGCCAACTACTTGCCTAATGGTGGCGTTGCTAATAACTGGGCATGGGGTACACTAATATTCACTATCTGTACTTTAACGACTCTAGGAAAAGCTGCTCTTGTGGTGACATTATGGACCAAATTCACGCTTTTGGCGATCCCAGGTTCATTTATTTTATGGTTGGTATGGTTGCCAATCTATGGTTATGTTGCGCCATTGATTAACGTTTCGAAAGAATACGAGGGAGTTGTTGCTCACGTGTATCCAAGTTTGACCTTTTGGGCAGCTGTTTTCGGTGTCAGCATTCTCTGTTTGGTGAGAGATTTTGCCTGGAAGTTCTTTAAGAGAAGTTACAATCCTGAGAGCTACCACTATGTTCAAGAGATTCAAAAGTACAACATCCAAGACTATAGACCGAGAATGGAACAGTTTGAGAAGGCTATTCGCAAGGTGAGACAGGTGCAAAGAATCAAGAAACAGAGAGGGTTTGCATTTTCGCAAGTGGACGACCAGAACTTGGAAAAGATTGTCAGATTATATGATACGACAAAGAAGAGAGGTGCCTATGGCGAATTAACAGAAGGTTAAGCCCCTTCAAGGACGAAAGGTTTTAATAAACAAGTAACCTTCACAGCATTATAGTAGTATATAACGATATCCTGCACGCACCATCAGTAGAGTTGAAAAAAAAGCGAAAACGCTTTAAGGGTTTACGTCTGTCGCATTACCTAAACCATCAAATGAGCGAGGAAAAAGCGCCTAAGCCGGCCGAAGCTTCGACCGACGAGCCAAAAGCTCTCTCTAATAAAGAGTTGAAGGAGTTAAAAAAGAAAGAAAAGGCCGCCAAAAGAGCTGCCCAGAAGGAAGCCGCGGGCATCACACCAGAACAACAGGAGCAGATTGCCAAGCAGAAAATAGAGAAGAAAAAGCAGGCGGCTACCAATACCAACTTAAAAAAGCAATTGAGTCAAGCCGTGGTGAAGTCAGACACCAAGAAAATCCCCGCCTTGTTTAGTCATTTGGAAACCAGAGAACAGAGAAATGCATCTTCACCTACTGTTTCGCACATCGTCCACCCAGCGATCTTGACATTGAGTTTACACTTCTCGAGTCATAAGATTGTGGGATCCACCGCTAGATTAAGAGAAATGTTGAAGGTGTTCAAGTCTGTCATTTCGGACTACCAAACACCTGAAAATACCACGTTGACGCGACACATGACTGGCCACTTATCGCACCAGATCGAATACTTAAAGAGTTCCAGACCCTTGTCTACGTCGATGGGAAATGCAATCCGGTGGTTGAAACAAGAAATCTCCCACATATCCATCGACACACCCGAGCAAGAGGCAAAGGACATATTGTGCGGCCGCATCGACGAATTCATTAGAGACAAGATTGACTTGTCTGATCAACTCATCATCGAGAGTGCATCTCAACATATAAACAATGGCTGTACCGTATTGACTTTCGGCCACTCAGAAGTCTTGTTAAGATTGTTTCAACATGCTGTGTTGGAACAGGGCAAAAGCTTCAACTTGGTTATTGTTGACTCCCGTCCCTTGTTTGAGGGTAAGAAGATGTTGCAGGGATTGACCAAGTCCACCATTGCCCCTACAGCGGAGGAAATCGAGGCATCTCCTACCCGCAAATACGAACCTCCAGTTCCAATCACCAAAGACAGGTTGAAGGTGAACTACGTGATGATCAACCTGTTGTCATCCACCATCTTGGAAGATGTAGACTTTGCATTCTTGGGTGCGCACGCTATGCTTTCCAACGGCCACATGTACTCTCGTGTCGGTAGTGCGATGGTGGCCATGATGTGCCACAAGAGAAACATTCCGGTGATTACATGCTGTGAGTCGATCAAGTTTTCCGACAGAGTTCAATTGGACTCTGTGACCACAAACGAGTTGGCCGACCCTGAGGACTTGGTGAGAATTTCGATGTTGCCCCCAGCTAAGAAATCTTTGGCGTTGGAGCAGTTTATTAAACAACAAGAGGAAGCGGAAAAGTCGCTGCTGAACACGCGTAAGCAGAACCAGGGTGACAAGAAGGATGCGGCGCAGCAGGAATCCTCCTCCGAGCCGTTGAAGAACTGGAAAGATATTCCACATCTCAACATCTTGAATATCATGTACGACTTGACTCCACCAGAGTATATAGACAAAGTCGTCACGGAATTGGGATCTTTGCCTCCTTCTTCCGTCCCAGTGATCTTAAGAGAGTATAAGAGTACATAGATATAGCGTAATGGGAATGGATAGAGTAATCAACTGCATACGTCTGTGCCATTGTAGGTTTTTACCCCAGATGCGCACTTCCGCACGATAAACCGCCACCAAAATCAATCAAACTACACTCGCCCTTGCCACAAACTGATAACTCTCTACAATTGCACAAATGGCATCGAAAGAATTGGAATTGATCGGCAAAGTTGAGCTCCGAATAGCATTGGCGGAGTCGGACCAACAATTGGAACATACGTTGGGCCAGTTCTTGCCACCGCTATTATTGAAATTATCCAGTGCTCACGCCGAAGTTCGGCAAGCGGTTTTTAAGATTGTTCAAAACATATTTCCTCGAGTGACTGCAGCACGAGACCTCCAATTGCCAGTGGACTCTTTGCTAAGTCAAGTACAACTGCCAAATGTCCCGGCTGGAACCGATCTGTATCAGGTTCGTCTATACTCGTTGTTGTTCGTATCCAAAGGTGTCGAAAGATTAGGACAGACCGCCAAGGCCGATTTAGTTCCTAAGGTGATCAGAGGGATAAGCCATTTTCCTTCTCTGATCTCCGCCAGACTTTTTGCCCTCTTGATGAAATTGTTGGATGACTGGGTAGCAGTTGACTTGGAAGATGGCGAACAAGCACGCCAGTTGTACGGCTTCGACGAACACCCACTGGATGAGGCGTACCTTTCATCGAAGTTTGCGAAGTTTTTCATGCTTCAACCTACTGGAACGGCCGCCCCAGTGCCGATGCCGGGGTTGAGCACCGATGACGTCGCATTCTTCACTAAAGATGCCGGTGTGACGTACAACTCACGCCAGGAAATTGATAAAAGAAAATTGAAAATCCTAGACTTTTTGAAGGTTGGGTTCACCGACAAGCTGTTGGCAGTCCCATTACTTGTGGCCACTGCGGACTCGTCTTCCGCGGTGAGTGATCGGGTGGAAACATGGTTTAAGAAGTTGTCTCTTGACCTCGAAGACGGTGATTTTATCAATGGCTTATCAGCAATGTTTGTCGGAGATGAGAAAAGACCTCAGGTCAAGTCGACGTTACAAGAAAAGATCCTCGTGCTCTTGGTGAAAAGCCCCATCACCTTATCTGAAGCCACAATCGAGGCAATCTCAAGCATTGGCTTACTGTCGGACTACGCGAAGCTCAAACAGCTCACAGTAACGTTCATTAGAGGTGTTACTAAGCTGGGAAAAGTTACTTTGCAGTATAGTGCCAAAACTGCTATCCAGTTAAAGGAAAGTATAACGTCCAATGGATGGCCCCAAATGGACACATCTAAAGTTGGTAATTACCGCACAGCCATGGGCCTGAGACAGCTCCAATACGAAGCTTTAGGTGACATTTTGCGCAATAGTCCAGAGATATGGAATGATGATTTGGGGTTCGTTCGGTTTCTATTCTCGTCATTGGAAGATGAAACTGCAGAATTGAGACCAGTGATTCAGGAAGCTCTTTCTAGGTTGACTGTTAATCTTCCAGGGTTGTCTGCTGAAAGTAAGATCCTGCTTAAAGAGTTTTTGAAGGGATATTTGATCAATCCTAGTCATTCCCTCAACATTTCGTCGTGCAAGTACATTGCGATCAAATTCGTGAATTGTGCATTTTCATTCGAAGACCCAGAAGCCCGTTTCTTATGCATCCTTGGAAAGGCAAAGCAGAACAGCTCCGAAACTATTGAAGAGGCAGGGAAAGGCTTACATCCGTTCTATTTCAATCTCTTGTCTGCATCAAATAAGATTGATTACCAGTCATCGAAAGAGTTTTTGGGTTCTGAGAATTCTGTCAAGTTTCCGTCATTTGAAGAAATGGTGGCAACGATTAGAACGGAGTTCGATAAAGTTCCAAAGGACTCCACGATTTGGGAGCAATTCGGCGAAGCAGTCCAATTTGTTCTCTACTTGCTAGCCATGCAATCTATTGAAGGAAAGAAGACTGTAATTGTACCAGATGAAGACTGGCATTCTAGAATCGAAAAAGCCCTTGAAATTGACAAAAATGTCCGCCAATTAGTTATCAATCAGATCCAGGTTTTATCACAAAGAGATGTACCCATGGCAGAAGGTGAGATCATCCATAACTCGTTTCATGTATACCTTGAAATGATATTCAATGGAATTTTCCGTCTGCACTCGGCTGATTTATCAATTCCTTCGAGCTACACCTATGCAGCGGTGTTAAAATTATTACTTTCAATGTCTCCTACTTCAGTTATCAAAGAGATTTCGCAACTAACCCCAAAGGTGTATACGCTCATCAATGAAGGGACATTGAGCAAGCCGGAAGCAAAGGATTTATGTGAAGTATTTGGAATTATCGCTTCAGACCCAGCTGTTACGTCAGAATACTTGAAGAGCTTACTTGAAGACTTTTCTGATGAAATTGGCAAGTCTCAATTCAAAGAAGTCAGAGTTTTGGCTTTTTCTTTCCTTATTTCTCGTTTGGTTTTAAGAGACCGAAACGAAGTTTTGGATAAAACTATGATGAAGGCTTTCATGAAATTTTTGTTACTCAGCATAAAAGATACCAGAAACTACACCGCTTCACTTCAAGCTGTTACACAAATGGCCATATTTGGAGCTCTAGGACCAAATTTTCTTGCATATGATACCGTGACTGAAGACGTGGAAAAAATGTATGAGGCAATCAAGCCAAAAGCTAAAGCATGCAATGAAATCTCTGTGATTGCTTTGTCAAAGTTGGCACTTGCAATTCCTGCCACATACGAATGGAAGGACAACTCGAGTTTAAGCGATACCGAACAACTCATTATTGACACGAATATTTCTAAGCAAATTGATTTTACTTTTGCAAGTGGCGAAGCATTAGTAATCCTAGCCGGTGGATGGAAATCCAGTATATTGCAACAAGGACTTGATATTCAATGCGCGGAAATAAAGTGGTTACCTGAAGAAACAGGCAGATTGCAAATTATTCTTGATTATGTTCTCGCGAGTTCTGGTCAAACCAAACCTTCTCTCCGTAAAGCAAGTTGCATTTGGCTTCTCTCTATCGTTCAGTATTTGGGCCATTTGCCCCTTATCAAGGAGCGGAGCCAAGAAATTCACTTGGCTTTCATGAAATTTTTAGTCGACAGAGATGAGTTAATCCAAGAGTCTGCATCTAGGGGATTAAATATCATTTATGAGCTCGGTGATAATGAATTGAAGGAGGTGATGGTTAAGAGTTTATTGCGCAACTTTACCGATTCTAAAGAGTCAAACTCGTTGAAAGCGGGGACAGTTGATCTTGAGACTCAATTATTTGACAAAGATGTTTTAAAGACGCATGATGGATCGGTATCCACGTACAAGGACGTCTTAAATTTGGCTGCCGAGGTTGGTGATCCAAGTTTAGTTTACAAATTCATGTCTTTGGCAAAGTCAAATGCTTTGTGGTCCTCAAGAAAGGGAATGGCTTTTGGCTTAGGATCTATTTTGTCGAAGTCAAGTTTAGACGATTTATTTGCGAAGAACAAAACTTTGGGCTTGAGACTCATCCCTCGCTTATATCGGTATCGCTTCGACCCTAATGTCTCCGTTGCGAAATCGATGGGGGACATCTGGAATATTTTGATCAAGGATCCCGCCAAAACCACGCGAGACAACTTCGATTTGATTCTTCAAGAAGTATTGAAAAGTATGGGCAGCAAGGAATGGCGTGTAAGACAAGCAGGTGTGTCGGCATTGAGTGATCTTTTGCAAACCCAGACCTTAGAGCAGTACGACAAGCATTTGGAAGAAATTTGGAAAATGACTTTCAGAGCTATGGATGATATCAAGGAAAGCGTCCGGAAAGAGGGCACAAGCTTAGCCAAATCTTTAGCCAGAAATCTTATGCGGGCAGCAGATGAAAGCACAGGCACTATGAAAGCAGAAAAGGCGACTGGCGTAATGAATGATTTAATCCCGTTTCTTTTAGGAAGCAAGGGCCTTTTGAGTGATGCAGAAGACGTGAGAGATTTTGCATTGGAGACAATTCTAAAGCTTTGTAAACTCGGTGGAAAATCGGTGAGGCAACATGTCCCCAATCTCATTGCGACATTCATTGAGCTTATGTCCACTCTTGAGCCAGAAATTGTCAATTATCTTGTCTTAAATGCAGATAAGTATAACCTCGACAGTAACGAGGTGGACGCCAAGAGAATCCAAAGTTTAGGAGCCTCACCTATTATGGATGCTATAGAGAGGACATTGGGACTTGTCGATTCCGAGACCATGCCAATTGTGATCCAGAGGCTTCAAAAAAGTATAAAGAAATCAGTGGGATTGCCGTCTAAAGTTTGCGGAGCCAGGGTTATCGTTAGTCTCATCACCAAGCAGTACGCGGATACAAAGCCTTATGGCGACAAACTTTTGGCTATATGCATAAGTCAACTCAAGGACCGGAACCAGACGGTGTCTTCATCTTACGCAGCTGCTGCGGGCTATTGTTGCAAAATTGCATCCACCCAGTCGATAGTTGATTACGGGTTGTATCTTAAAAATCTTTATTTCGAAAGTGAGGATGAGGAGCAAAGGGTGGTTGTTGGCATTGCCTCTGAAAATGTGAGCAGGTATGCGGGATCAGACAAGTTTGAAGCTGTCGCTCGAGAATTTTTACCGTTGGCGTTTATCGGTAAACACGACTCGTTGGAACAAGTAAAGATCTCTTTTGATAGGGAGTGGACTGAAAGTTCCAGTGGAAATACCGCAACCAAGCTTTACTTTGACGAAATTTGTGAGTTGTGCAAGGTCAATGGCTTGTCCTCAAACTATAACGTCAGAAGAGTCATTGCAAGATCACTTGATGAAATTTGGACAACAATAGATGTGGATTCTGAGCGTCAAGTCAACGACTTCTTCACCATTCTTCTTGAATTATCGAAAGGTAAGTCATGGGAAGGCAAGCATTTGATACTTCACACTTTGGTGGGATTTTCAGTTAAGAAATCTCAGTTCTTGAACTCAAACCCTGAGACTTTTGAGCTGGTGGTGAAGACAGTGCGAACAGAGGCAAAACGAAGAAACAAGAGCTATCAGTTGAAAGCCATTCTTAGTTTGGGAGAGTTCGTGAGAGGCTTTCCCGCAGAAGAAGATGCGATTACCACTTATATCGATATTATGGAAAGTGTGTTGTCCGATGACTACATGGACGGTATCGATATTGACATGGACATCGATCAAGGAAAAGCAAAAACTAATAAAGATGTAAAATTGGAAGAGTTTTACCTCAATTACATCGGGAATGCATTCAAGGCAGTTTCTGTGTCCCATTTGAATAACAATTTACTCGAATTGGCTTTTCAATCTATGAAAAATTTCAAGAATAGAGAGATCACTACTTCCTGGAGAACGTGCACGTCGCTCAATGAGTTCTTTGCAAATCTCCTAAAAGACTTGCTCGCACAAAACATTAATCTCAATTCAGTGCAGCTAGATTTGGTCGCAGATGCATTCTTGTATTTGACATCTTTCAGCGATCAATATAGAATAGAGAAGGCTTTAATTCTCATCGCCAGGAACTCTCGATTGATGATCGATCTCTATTTAAAGCATGATCTGGTCGAGAAAATCTCGTTTATTACAGACTTCATTGACCAGCTCAAGAAGCAGAATAACTCAACCGTGGCTACGAACGAACTTGATTTAGTTACAAAGACATAATCAAAGAGCTTATGATTTCATTCCATATACAATAAACTCAAGAAAAAAAAATCTAATTTCCACCTCTCAATCTCAACACCAAGTGCAAAGTGGATTCTTTTTGAATGTTGTAGTCAGACAAAGTTCTGCCGTCTTCCAATTGCTTACCGGCAAAGATCAATCTCTGCTGGTCAGGTGGAATACCTTCCTTGTCTTGAATCTTGGACTTGACATTGTCGATAGTGTCGGAAGATTCAACTTCCAAGGTGATAGTCTTGC